>CATIWO010284531.1:0-35416 GCA_949673435.1 Macaranga tanarius | reverse complement strand
GAAAATAAAAAATAAAAAAAATAAAAAGAAAGAAAAAAGAGAGATTAAAAAAATAAAGAGAAAATAAAAATAAAAAAACAGGAAAAGAAAAAAAGGAGCATAGGAAAAAATAAGAAAAAATAAAAATAAAAAAAGAAGAATATTAAAAAAATAAAAATAATAAAAATAATAAAAATGGGGCATATAAGAAAATAAAATAGGGTATGGGGCATATAAGAAAATAAAATAGGGTATGGGGCATATATAAAAATAAAATTAGACATGAAAGTAATAAATAAAAAACTGAGGTTTTTAAGTAAATCTAATTAAAAAATAGGGCATTTTTAGTAATATTCCATTTTGAAATACTCGAAGATAAGCCTTGATAAATATCAATATCGAGGTAATGCTCTATTTGAAAGATAACATTTCATATAGGGAAAAGTCCTATTCAAACTCTGGATGCTTTGTTAGATATTGGTAAGAATTTCATATATTGATTCATACATATGCTCTTCCATAGGAAATGCTTACTTAAGCATTGAAGAGTCTGTAAATCAAGGATCCACAAATCATCTTTGGTGTATTGATTATATCTGCAGGTTTTCTATGGAGTCTTCAAGACAGTGAGGGGACTCTTTGGAGAGCTCAGATCCATCAATTATTATAACAAATTAAATTAAAAATGAAAATAGAACTATTATTATTGAAAGATAAAAATAAAATAAAAATATTTATTTTCTTTTCAAATTTTATCTGAAAAGTGAAAAGAAATATGCAATTTAACTAAAATGAAATATATATACATTGCCCCTATATAAAAAAATTGTCACATTGCAACCCTATACTTTTATTAACTAACACATTAAGCTATTATTAAACAGATGGAGATAACTGTAGTTTAAAAAAAATACAGTTTGGTTCTTGTAATTTTAAAATATTTTTTTTAATGCTTATAATTTTTATCCTCAACAAATAAATCTATACAATTGCTAAAATAATATAATTAAATTTATTAAAAGTTTTTAAAATTATGTATATTTTCAATTTTTTGTCTAATTAAAATATAGGTAATTTATTTCTCATATATATATATATATATATATATAGTTTATTAAATATCTATAAAATTAAAAAAATATGAATAGAAAATAATATATGAAAAAGATTTTAACTAAGATGTATGAGCTATTTAATAAATGAAATATAATAAATCATATTCACCCATATAAATTTTATCATATTTATATAAATATATTTATAATTGTTGTTCAAGAAGTAGTATATATAACTTATAATTGTAATTGTGTATCTATTTTTTAAAAATTTTAAAATAATTTTAATATAAATAGTAATTAATTAATTATAATTTGTATATTATTCAAATATGAGTAAGGAGAGTATATTATTCAAATATGAGTAAGGTCTATTATATTTTTCAAATATGACAAAATATAAATTTATAAGTTAAAAGATAATATTCTAGTAAATTAAAATTTTTATTTTTTAAAAATATTAATTAATAAAATTATTAATTTATTGAGTATTAATTGTAAGAAAAATAATTGTGTGTGATAATTTTTTTATTTATTTTTATTTCAAAAATATTATAAATTTTCACTAGTATTTTATTTATTAAATAGCTTATGTGCCTTTTTATTGATTAAATTACCATGTATTGATTTTTGCCACATTTGTGTATTAATTATATAACCATTCAATGAATAATTAAAATATGTTATAATTTTTATAATTATATATTTTTAATATTATAAATCTATTAGAAATAGATGACATACATCTCAATTAAATGAAAAGTATATAATTTTTAAAATTTTTATTAAATTTAATTGATATATTTTAGCAATTGTATGGATTTATTTATTAAAAATAAATATTTTAAAATTATATGGATCAAACTGAATTTTTTAACAGCCGTTATCTCTTTTCATTTAATAAGGGCTCAATGTGCCGATAAATAAAAATATAGGATTACAATGTGCCATTTCTTTGTACAGAGGAATAATGTAAAAAAAAATTAAAATATAAGGGGCAAAATATACACTTTTCCTTTAAAATTTGAAAAGTTGTCATAACCGCCAACATGCGAAGTAGCATTTTACCTTTTAAAGGTCACGAAATTCTAATGCAAACATTACACAAGTGACTAAAATCAGCAAAAATTCAACAACCATAAATGGACATAAATGTTCGCAACATATATGGTAGGGAACTCCTGATGGACGACTAAGCAAAATTTAGGCCCAAAAAACCAAATGGAGCAAATTATATTATGGACCCCTGTCCATATTATAATATGAACCAGGGCTCCTTCACACATGTGAGTTAAAAAATATGTTTTTTTTTTAACGTTTTGGGCTTTTAAACTTAACGGTTGTTAACTTTGATTTCGTCTCTCTTTTCGTTTTCTTTCCTTTGCTCATCTTCCATGTTTTTTTCTTTGCTCATCTTCCATGTTATGTTTTTGTGTTTGCGTTTTTGCCTGTTTGCGTTCATTTTTTTTTTTTGATAATTGATGTTCTGCAGTTTTAAATGGATAAACAGATTTCAGGTAAAATCTCTTTTTTTTTTTTGTGATATTTGATTACTTATTTATTGTTTTGTTCTTTAGTTTTTAATTTTTGATTTAAACTTTATCGTTTGAATCTGTGATTTCTGTATTTTTTTTTTTTTTGTGTTTGATTTCTTTTTTCTGAGATTTATGTGTGTTTATTTGTTTGTGTTTGTTATAACTTTAGGTTCATTAGTTTGTGCATATAGGTTTATTAGTTTTAATGTAGATGTTCATTTTCTATAGATTGGAGGTTCATCATACAGGAATTGACTAATGAACCTGTGGATTTTAAAAATGCTGAAACAGAAATATAATAACCTGAGTATTAAATCTGATGAACCTATACTTGATAACTAATGAACATTTGAGCTTAAACTAATGAACCTTTGAGTTTAAACTAATGAACCTTTGAGTTTAAACTAATGAACCTTTGAGTTTACAGTAATGAACATGTGGTTTATAACCAAACAAACAAATAAAATTAATAGAAGCAAAATTATACTCAGTAATGAAAATGGAAACACTCATTAATAAAATTGAATAACTAATGAACATGAGTATTGACAATGATGAACCTACGTTATTTAAGAAATGAACATACATGAATTGACTAATGAACCTGTGGATTTTAAAAATTCTGAAACAGAAATATAATAACCTGAGTATTAAATCTGATGAACTTATACTTGATAACTAATGAACCTTTGAGTTTAAACTA
Source organism: Macaranga tanarius (assembly GCA_949673435.1). Classification (NCBI taxonomy): domain Eukaryota; kingdom Viridiplantae; phylum Streptophyta; class Magnoliopsida; order Malpighiales; family Euphorbiaceae; genus Macaranga; species Macaranga tanarius. Next base: position 32,144 of record CATIWO010284531.1, on the reverse strand, counting down.
ATGAACCTTTGAGTTTAAACTAATGAACCTTTGAGTTTACAGTAATGAACATGTGGTTTATAACCAAACAAACAAATAAAATAAATAGAACTAGAATTATACTCAGTAATGAAAATGGAAACAATCATTAATAATTAGAAAGTCAAAATAGAGAACTTGGAAGTGCCAACGATGGACTGGAAGCAGAAACAACGAAGAGTTTGCGAGAGATTGAATGAGAGAGCGTTATGTTAAGAGAGTAACCGCCGTTAATTTAATATTTAAAAAAAATAGGCGAGCTTTTATATTATATCGCACACACGTGTTATGGATCCCCGGTCCATATTGCAATATAGACAGGGGTCCATGATATAACAATTCCAATTAGTAAAACATGCGATTTCAAAATAAAAATAACCACACAAAGATATAATAAAATCCTGCTGCCATTTTAGATCTGGATCCCTTTTTTTTTTTATCTCTCTTCTAAGCCTTGAAATTTAGGAAATACAGTGACAGGATAGATGGTAATTCAGCTAAATTTTTTAGACATCATTAATTTGTGGACCTGCCATTTGGATCCAAAACATTGATAAACAAACATATGCCACACGCCGCACTAATTGGTTGTTGGATATAACATTATCATGTAGAAAAAGTTTGTCATTTGTGGTTGATTCTTACAAATTTAGAAACGAAAACTTGCAAGTAAAACCATTGTGAAGGGATAGAAGAAATTTAAATCAAGAAAACTAGAGAGAAAAAAAAATCTATGTAACAGATTTTTGAAAATCTTTTCTTTAGAAAAAATCTAATCACCTGTATTTATTTAGAAAATAATAAATACATAAACTATTAAAAATTAATACATAAAATATTAAAAATTATGTAGTTAAATGGAAAAAATGAATTTCTTATCACTGCATAATAATATTTTTGTCTATTTTTTAAGTAAAAAAAGTGCATAAAAATCACTTAATTAAGTTGATGATAAAATATAAGAGATATTGACCAAACTAATATTTATTTATTATTAGCTTTGAATTTTTTTTTTTGAAATTCAAAATTTAGTGCCCACTTCTATAATATTATTGTGGACACATGGTCTGACCCAGCCACGAGGCAAAAGTCCAGTGATGAAAGCCCAAAAAAATAGGTCCAACAGTATAAGGTTTAAAGGACTAGCCCTTTCTGAAGAGAGAATCAAGCCCAGATAGCCTACAACCCAATTGAACCAAGATCCATCAAACCCACCAGACCAAGCCTAAAAAGAAGCCTGCTAAAAAAAGAAGAAAAAAACCCTAATAGAAGGAGGGAAACCTCTATAAAAAGGAAGAAGAAACCCTAAAAAAAGAAAAAAGGGGAATGAGAGAGAGAAAACCCAAGAAAAAAAAAAGGCTGAGGAAAACTATTAAAAATTAATACATAAAATATTAAAAATTACGTAGTTAAATGGAAAAAATGAATTTCTTATCACTGCATAATAATGTTTTTTTTCTATTTTTTAAGTACAAAAAGTGCATATAAATCACTTAATTAAGCTTATGATAAAATATAAGAGATATTGACCAAACTAATATTTATTTATTATTAGCTTTGAATTTTTTTTTTTGAAATTCAAAATTTAGTGCCCACTTCTATAATATTATTATGGACACATGGTCTGACCCAGCCACGAGGCAAAAGTCCAGTGATGAAAGCCCAAAAAAATAGGTCCAACAGTGTAAGGTTTAAAGGACTAGCCCTTTCTGAAAAGAGAATCAAGCCCAGATAGCCTACAACCTAATTGAACCAAGATCCATCAAACCCACCAGACCAAGCCTAAAAAGAAGCCCACTAAAAGAAGAAAAAAAAACCCTAATAGAAGGAGGGAAATCTCTATAAACAGGAAGAAGAAACCCTAAAAAAAGAAAAAAAAAAAGGGGAATGAGAGAGAGAAAACCCTAGAAAAAAAAAGGCTGAGAAAAAATCTTTTGGAAAAGAATCAGAAAAAAAAATAACGTAAAAAAAAGAGAATGACTTGGCCTTACACTGTGGGACTCACTATTACAGTCTACTAAAGGAGCTTCTGAGGGCTATCTACTTTCGCAACAAGTATTCTCTTCCTTTTATATTTTTTTCCCTTGATTATTTTATTCAAATTCTATTTTAAAGAATGCTTACATGATTATGTGAATTATAATTGGATTTATTTTTTAATTAATTAATTTAGATCTGTGTTATTTTTATTTTTATTTTTCATTTAAAAAAAACTTTAATTTTTATTTTGTCGGCAACAGTGCCATGCCTATGGCACTGTTGCCGACTTTCTGTTGCTTTTCCTCTATGTTTTGGACTTTTGTTTTCATTGGCTGAATGGGCCATCAGGCCCATCAGCCAACAATTTATTTTTGCTTTCAACAGTGCCTGGCACCGATAAGTTTTTTTTAAAAAAAATTCATTTTATTTGTTTTTTTATTTTATTTATTTGATTATTATTCTTGTTATTATTTTTATGTTTTATTTTGTGCAATATCTTATTTTGTTATTTTGTTTATTATTTGATTATTAATTACTGATGATTAACTTAATTAGGCATATGATTAATTAAATAATCATCTATTAGTTTAATTAGATTATTTATTATTGTGAAACATTCTTAATTAATTTTAAATTTAATTTTTCTTTTGATTAATCTAGCTAGAATTTAATTATGAATTTTTTTATTTTGCATTAACTTTGTTATATTTTTATAGGTTATTTGTTTTTTGGAACATTTAGCTCTTAATTTATGTTGCAGGCCCAAACATTAAATAGTCCACGGGCTATTAAATTTATTTTTGGATTTTTAGTTCATTTAAGTTGTGTTTTATTTAGTTATTTATTTTATTTGCATGTCAATATGGGTTGTAACTCTTTTCTCCTCCCTCTTTTTTTGCATGTATTTTTATTATATTATTTTAATTATTTATTAATTATTTATGTTGAATGGTGTGGATGAATGAATGTGATGGACCAGACCTAAATTACATGGAAGTTGGACTAATTAATAACTTGGGCTAAAATTAAATTTTGGAAATTGATGGAGGCCCATTTGCATGAAATTAAAGGAATGATTAAGTAATTAAAAATAATAAAACATAAAACTAAAACGGAGGTCGATTGTAAGGTCGGGTGGGCCATTCAAAAGCCCATACCTAGTTTCCAAACCCAATCTCTGCGGACGGCTGCTGGGCTTCCTCCGTGGGATCCAGTTGTTGTAAAAGTGTTCCCGAATTTCACCTGAATGGCGACTTCATTCTCCGACCTAAGCCTATCAAGGCCCAAAGTTGTATTCCTAGTGGGCTCTGAGCCCGCACAATGCCGTGATTGCCGAATACTTGGACGAGCGCTGAACCCTGCCGCCTACAGCGGCGAATCCACTGGGGATAGAGAAACTGATTCCAGTATTTTATGTTTTATTATTTGTAATTATTTAATTATTCTTTCTGCATTTGCATTCACTACACCATTCACATATTGTGCACACAGTCCTGAATAAACCGACAATGGTTGTTGCTTTACTGCCTGTGTTTCACTCAAATTTGGTGGTGGAGTATATAGCTATTGTCACTCACAGTGTAGTACAAATGAGTACGTCGCTTGGACCCTTGAGTGGGGAGACAAAAAAAGTATATAATAAACTGTGGGAGCCTTCGAATTTACCCAAGACTCAGCCCATGTAATGTCTTAGTAACTACCCTTAAGATTTCTCTAAATGCATGTATTTTGATGCCATATAGTAGTCTCATTCATAAAGCCCAAGCCCAATAATAATGAACCATTTTAGATTGGGCTTTTGTCCTTCTACCATGGCCTATTATATTGGACTTTAATTTTATGGAAGAGATATGCTACTTATTTGTTTCGTCTCGAGAGCTTATGCATGTACATCGATTTTATTATGCCCTGCTGATAATTAAAATCCAAACTAAAAATTCTAGGGCAAGAGACTCACTTTGAACACGTGTGCGGGAGGAATAAGGTTGGAAGGCTTCGTTATTGAGATTTGTATGTTTGTTATTTGTGTATTTATTTTCTAAACTCTTTTCAAAAAATCTTCAAAAAAATCAAAAAAAAAATTCAAAAAATAAATAAAAAAATTTATTTGCATTTCATACATACATGCCACTCATTTTCTGTTCAAAATGTATGTTTTACAGTTAAAAGTCTCTTCTATTTGGAAGCAAGTTAAGAGAGATTTGGTCCGCTAATATCAAAAATCCAACTAGTCAATTGAGACCATACTATAAGGGGGAAAAGAATATCGGGACTCTCCAACTTTGATATAGAATCCCTCAAGCAAGAAATTCTGAGGGAGTTCATGGATGATGTGAGACAAATGTGCAGAGAGGTGTTTACTGAGATGTTTGAAAAGAGGCCTATGGAGAAGGAGGACTCTAGAACCAAAACTATAGTCGGTGAACCTCTCAAAGGAAAACAGAAAGTAGCAGAGAATTCAGCTGAACTCGAATGAGAGAAAGATATGAGAAAACAGATGGATCAGATGTAAGCTATGATGAAGAAGCTTGGGCCCGACCTAGATCTGGACGATAAAGAACCACTGCCCCCAAAATATAGGTTTCCTGATATCAAGAAGTATGATGGGACAGATGATCCTCACCTGCACCTTTAACAGTATATTACCTTCATGAAGCCCACCGGTCTAACTAAGGCACAAATTGTCAAGTAATTTCCATTGTCCTTAATAGGAGTTGTTGTTAAGTGGTACTACACATTGGATGCACATGTTCAATAGAGCTGGAAGGAGCTTTGTTCAGCCTTTGTCAAGCAATATGGGCTGAATTTTCAGTTTGAAGTCTCCCTCAAAGAATTGCAGAATATAAGGCAGGAGCCTGATGAATCCTTCACAAGCTTGGAAAGTTGGCTCTAATGAGGCATAAACCTACGGAATCATATCAACTGCTTATAGCTGCAGAAGCTTACATTCCACCCATCGCTGATAAGCTGAAGAACATGGACATTAGGAATTTTAGGAAATTGTACCGCTTTGGTATACAAATTGAGGGTGACATGAAGCTGGATATTGATGAATGACTGTAGTTGTCTTTTATGGCTATAATAAATCAAAATAATATTTTGATGCAAGCTTTTTCTTTTATGTTAATAAATGTTTGATTGTTTGATTTATGTGATTATAAATTTTTTATAACTGTGCACACTATATTATACTTGAATGAGAGAGAGATAAAAAAAAAGGAAAAAGAAAAAAGAAAAACCCCACTAAACAAAAATGGCTAAATGTCAAAATTGACTTTTAGTTTCTCTTTGGGTATCAAATCTTTCGCTTCTCCTTTGTATCGACCCTCCTCAAAATAAAAAAAAATAAAAAAAAATCGTGAAAAGAAAGAAAAAAAAGAAAAGAAAAAGAAAAGAAATGAAAAGAAAAAGAAAGAAGAGGAAAAAGGAGAAATAAAGAAAGGAAAGATCCTGAATGCCACCTATCTTTGAGAAAGTTGATTCCTGTACAGCCATTGAAAATTTTTCATCCACAACCAAAATCAAAATTCCCTTCTATCATCCATCTTCACCAACCTTCTGAAATCCTTATGAGCTAAAAAAAATATTTGACTAGAAAACCTGTAAGAGGCTGGTCAATAATAAGCATAATGTAGCGTGCGCAGTTGTAATGAATGAGTAATCATCTAAAATGAGCATGGTTAACGTGAAATTAGCACACGAAGTGTCAGATATGGACTTTTATGAGTCAGCAGCAAATTCATATGATCAGCAGCCAAAGTGGTGATACAAACATCAAGAAGTCGGCAACACATACATCAAACAGTTAGTCACATGAGTATCAAGTCAGTAGTGAGTAACGAGCACGCCACAGTAGCATAGATATCAGGGAGTCAGGCCGACCAACAATAGTTAACCATCAGTATGATTTTGCAACCACCCAACTAGATTGAAAACTCTCAGAAAGAGAGAGATCTAGGCAAAAGAATAAAAAAAATAAATAAAAAGAAAAAACCCAGCTTGGTTCGAAAACTCTTAGAAAGAGAGCGGCCTAGGCAAAATAGGGAATATAAAAATAAAAATAGTTATAATTTCAAACTGGGGGGAAATCAAGTGTGGCAGAATTTTACTGAGGGGCAGATGAATTATTTCTTTCACATTGATTATGATCGTTATAGTCCTGCAACAGCCGAGCACTTTTAAACCGCAATCAAGCCAAGAAGCATTTATTGTGTCATCATCCTATTCTAATTATGGAGGGTCTCGGGTTTTGTTTCCAATAATACTAGTGTCAATGGCAGTCTGTGATAGACTCAATTCTCAGATTTGGATTCTATAATAGAAGAGGAAACCAATTTTCTAAGATAAGCTCTAAATGAAAGAGACATTTCACTAGTCGCTTGTCTTGCAAAATTTGCTTTTGAATCTCATGCATACATGCATCACACGAAATTTTATTTATTAAAATTGTTTTCATAAGTTTTTGAGTATTTCAGTCATACATGCATTAGCCCAGTTGTGGTTTGAAAAATGCTTTTTGCCTGACGCCATAAGCGGCTACACGGCTCTTTTTATTCATTTTCGCCTGACGCCCGAAGCGGCTACATGGCTATTTTCATTCATTTTCGCCTGACGCCCGAAGTGGCTATATGGCTCATTCCACATGTTTTCCGCCTGACGCCCGAAGTGGCTATACTGCTCATTTCATATATTTTTGCCTGATGTCCAAAGCGGCTATAGGCTCATTTTACTTATTTTTGCTTGATGCCCGAAGTGGCTATATGGCGCAACTCACTTGTTTCATTCATTTTTTCCTGACACCGGTGGTAGTGATAAGGCGTGTTCCTTCTCTTAAAGCCTCTTGGATTGGACACCAAGGTTGGATGGCGACAAAACCACATCTCTCGGGTTGTACCCCGAGGATGATGGTGCATAAAATCAAATCTCTGGATTCACGAAGTCGAACCTTAGGGTTCAAAAAATTAAATCTCCGGATTCACCAAGTCGAACCTCAGGGTTCAAAAAAAAATCGAATCTCCGGATTCACCAAGTTGAACCTCAGGGTTCAAAAATCGAATCTCAGGATTCAAAATCGAACCTCAAGGTTTAAAAAATTGAATCTCTGAATTCACCAAGTCGAATCCCAGGGTTCAAAAATTGAATTTTAAGATTCAAAATTCAAGCTCAGGGTTCAAAAATCGAATCTCCGGATTCACCAAGTCGAATCCTAAGGTTCAAAAATTGAATCTCAGGATTCAAAATCGAAGCTTAGGGTTTAAAAATTGAATCTCCGGATTCACCAAGTTGAACCTCAGGGTTCAAAAATCAAATCTCCAGATTCACCAAGTCGAACCTCAGAGTTCAAAAATCGAATCTCGGGATTCAAAATCGAACCTCAGGGTTCAAAAATTGAATCTCCGGATTCACAAGTCGAACCTCAGGGTTCAAAATCGAATCTTAGGATTCAAAATCTAACCTCAAGGTTCAAAAATTGAATCTCCAGATTCATGAAGTCGAACCTCAGGGTTCAAAAATTGAATCTCAGGATTCAAAATCAAACCTCAGGGTTCAAAAATTGAATCTCCGGATTCACCAAGTCGAACCTCAGGGTTCAAAAATTGAATCTCATGATTCAAAGTCGAACCTCAGGGTTCAAAATCGATTTTCAGGTTTCACAAATTGAATCTCTGGATTCAAAAATATCCTTTTATTTTGTTTCATGTATGTTATTTTTTGAAAAACTAATTTTAAAATTTGCACTTTAACAGTATTTCAAAAACCAAGGGGGCAAACTGTGGACACATGGTATGACCCAGCCCATGAGATAAAAGCCCAGTGATGAAAGCCCAAGAAAATAGATCCAACAGTGTAAGGTTTAAAGGACTAACCCTTTTTGAAGAGAGAATCAAGCCCAGATAGCCTACAACCCAATTGAACCAAGATCCATCAGACCCACCAGACCAAGACCAAAAGAAGCCTACTAAAAAAAGAAAAAAAAAACCTAATAGAAGGAGAAAAACCTCTATAAAAAGGAAGAAGAAACCCTAAAGAAAGAAAAAAGGAGAATGAGAGAGAGAAAACCCTAGAAAAAAAAAGGCAGAGAAAAAATCTTCTGGAAAAGAATTAGAAAACAAATAACGTAAAAAAAAGGGAATGACTTGGCCTTATACTGTGGGACTCACCATTACAGTCTGCTAAAGGAGCTTCTGAGGGCTATCTACTTTCATAACAAGTATTCTCTTCCTTTTATATTTTTTTCCCTTGATTATTTGGTTCAAATTCTATTTTAAAGTATGATTACATGATTATGTGAATTATAATTGGATTTATTTTTCAATTAATTAATTTAGATCTGTGTTATTTTTATTTTTATTTCTCATTTAAAAAAAACTTTAATTTTTATTTTTGTCGGCAACAGTGCAAAGCCTATGGCACTGTTGCCGACCTTCTGTTGCTTTTCCTCTATGTTTTGGATTTTTTTTTCGTTGACTGAATGGGCCATTAGGCCCATCAGCCAATAATTTATTCTTGCTTTCAACAGTGCCTGGCATTGTTACATTGTTTTAAAAAAAAATTCATTTTGTTTATTTTTTATTTTATTTATTTGATTATTATTCTTGTTATTATTTTTATTTGTTTATTTTGTGCAATAATTTATTTTGTTATTTTGTTTATTATTTGATTGTTAATTACTCATGATTAACTTAATTTTTTTTTGAATTAACATACACAAGCACAATGAAACATACACATGCATGAATGAATCGAAATGCAGCACACAGTGACCCAACAAACCACTTATCAAAACCATGGCGATTTTGACAAGCGTGGAATCGGATATAAATGCAACAATCAAATGCTACATGCAGTCGATGTGGGACAAATGCCTAAATTTATTTTTGTTGAATTAACATATACAAGCACAATGAAACACACACATGTATGAATGAATCGAAATGCAGCACACAGTGACCCAACACACCACTTATCAAAACTATGGCGATTTTGACAAGTGTGGAATCGGATATAAATGCAACAATCAAAATGCAGTAGCATTTTGATTCATTTGCTTGTTTCATTGTGCATGAATGAATGACACACATGCATGAATGATTCATTCATGCATGTGTGTGTTTCATTGTGCTTGTGTATGTTAATTCAAAAAAAAAAACAAATTTAGGCATTTGTCCCACATCGACTGGATGATTAACTTAATTAGGCATATGATTAATTAAATAATTATATGCTAGTTTAATTAGATTATTTGTTATTGTGAAACATTTTTAATTAATTTTAAATTAAAATTTTCTTTTGATTAATCTAGCTAGAATTTAATTATGAATTTTTTTATTTTGCATTAACTTTGTTATATTTTTATAGGTTATTTGTTTATTGGAATATTTAGCTCTTAATTTATGTTGCAGGCCCAAACATTAAATAGCCCACGGGCTATTAAATTTATTTTTGGATTTGTAGTTCATTTAAATTGTGTTTTATTTAGTTATTTATTTTATTTGCATGTAAATATGGGTTGTAACTCTTTTCTCCTCCCTTTTTCTTTGCATGTATTTTTATTATATTGTTTTAATTATTTGTTAATTATTTACATTGAATGGTATGGATGAATGAATGTGATGGGCCAGACCCAAATTACATGAAAATTGGACTAATTAATAACTTAGGCTAAAATTAAAATTTGGAAATTGATGGAGGCCTATTTTAATGAAATTAAAGGAATGATTAAGTAATTAAAAATAATAAAATATAAAACACAAACGGAGGCCGATCGGAAGGTCGGGTGGGCCATTCAAAAGTCCATACCCAGTTTCCGAACCCAATCTTTGAGGACGGCTGCTGGGCTTCCTCTGTGGGATCCAGTTGCTGTAAAAGTGTTCCCGGATTTCACCCGGGTGGCGACTCCATTCTCCGTCCTAAGCCTATAAAGGTCCAAAGTTGTATTCCTAGTGGGCTCTGAACCCACACAGTGCCGTGATTGCCGAACACTTGGACGCGCGAGGAACCCCGCCGCCTACAATTATTTATCTCGTAGTTAATTCATTAATATAATTTGGTGAGTTTTTATACAAATACCAAGCATATGGTCAGCATGCCAATTGAAAATTTCTCCGCTATAAAATTTATGTTCGAGATCACATTGCAACTACAACATTTTTCTTTTACTTTATTTTGGAACTATTAATTCAAAATCATTTTTCATTTTTTTTAATACATGAAGCATTTAGCATGCAAAATTTGGCATGGCACTCTTATCAATGCACAATAAAAATAATTTACTATCAGTGCATATGGGTTGTTCTTGTAGTCACGTACATGTTCTTTAACTTATAATTAATTCATCCTTACCGAATGACATGAAGTAAAAAGATGTATATATATTTGTCAATATATTGGAAAAGGGAGAAGCATACGTCGGGCCTGTTTGGCATTGCTGTTTAATTCTGCTGTTGCTGATTTAAAAAGTATTGATTCAAAAAGTGCTGATGAAAAAACAGTTTATCTGTTTGGTAATAAAGTTATTGTAAAAGTGTTGTTTCAAGTAAAATGACTAAAAAGGATATGTACTTTAAAAAATATGTAATTTTGATATTTATTTATGTTAATAATTAATAAATTATTTTTAGTATTTATTAATTTTTTAATAACACACATAGATTTATTTAATTTATATTATATGATAAAATTTATCAAAATAACAATTAAATAAAATATAGATAATTTTACTATTTAATGAATAGTATCATGCAAAACTTAGGTAAAAGTTACTATTTTACTATTCATCAATTACTATTCCGATGCCCGTTTCCGAAACGGATTGTGACATAAAATTTTACGTAATTTTCTCTTCCTCGTGGTATATTTTTTTTCCAAAATAACACATCTACTAGAGAAATATTGAATAAGTGAGAAAAATAAAATAATATTATATAGTGGTATTATTGTAATTCAAAAAATTTAATAAGGGTATTTTTGAGATAACAAAGTAAAAAATTATGATTTGTAACCAGCTTTTTTCAAAAAGCACCATTTACTTGCTTTTTTCAAAACTCCATTTTCATTCTTCAAAACTCCGTTTGGTACCTTAATCAAACACTTAAGAAAATCACTTTTTTTCCAAACTAGCTTTTTCTTGGTTGCACCGTAATGCCAAATGCACCCGTCATGTGATGGGAGGTTGGAGAAAATTTTGCTTTGGACAGGCTAAGAAAGTTGAAACATGAGACCCATTTAATTAATGACGAATAATGAACGAGAAATTTATTTGTTAAATCTAAAATTATAAGTGATGGTGGGTGATGATCCTCTCAGCTTCAACTGGATAAAGGCCTGCAAGAATAGAAAACAAAAGGTGATTGGGCCTGGGATGACCCAAGGCCCCTCCGACGCTCAAGTTAGTGAAGTTCCTGAGAGCTTGCAGCTTTGAGCTAAAGGAGAAATGTAGGAGATCATAAGTGAAAGGGAAGTGAAGCTATCTCTGAAGAATACGAGTTTTTGGAAAAAATAGGGTTTCCAGAATGAAGAATGAAGAGAGAAGCCAGAGTTTGAAGGAGAGAGAATATTTTATTGTCGTGAGCAAGAGAGGAAGAGAGCTTACCATTATGGCCACCAAACTTAAATCATTAGTATTGTACTTGGAGGAGGGAATGGAGGCCACCTACCTCTAAGACAATAGTGGTTTTGGCAGAGATCTCGGGTGTTGTGTGACCAGCAGGTTGGTGGCGTAAGATTGATGAAGATAGGTGACCGCCGCATTTAATGCACTGCAGTGGGTAGAAAGATGCTGTGAGTTTCCTGAGAGGAATTCCTGAGATATCTTAGGCTCAATTAGCTGTGAGGCAAAAGCCCGGGTGAAATGGTTGACTAATCAATTGACCATGAAGGGTCCCACCGGAGGGGAGTAGGTCAACTCTTCCATATGGCATCCCCAGATTGGTCGAGTATTTTTGTGTATCATCAGTAGTCCCCCCCTCTTAGTCCTAAGACTGAGTGAGACGGTCATAGGAAAATGCCTGAGTGGAAATCCCTTTGGGTAAATTGGCTCCGAGATGTCTATCGTCCCACTGCGTAGGGGAAAAATGCCCAGATCCTCTTTTGAGGAATGCCCTTGCTACGGCAGTAGTGATGCGAGTTTTTAGGCGTGATTATGGGTCAGCTGGCATTTCAACTACCTGGTCCTGTCTAATAATGGCAGTTGTTAGGGGATTTGAATTTTAAACTCCCAAATTTTCTAGAGAAGTTAAATTTTGAGCAGACAACCGCCATCATTAAGTTTGATCCTTATAAGTGTTCGCTTCAAAACCCAAGGGGAGATAAATAAGCAAAAGAAAAGGCAGATGGTTATACTTCACTTTTGAAAGGCAATTTTCTTCATCTTCGCTTTTTGGTGTCTTCTGTGTTTATCAGTTTAGGTACATCTTCCTCCTTTTTCCTCTTTATGCTTTTAATTTCCCCTCCTTTTTTACACTATGAGTCGTGGGCTTGAACTGTCGCAGTTTGTTTCCACTGGGACCATTAAACGCTTTCTACGGGCGTTAGGGAGTAGAAGTTATCTGAAGGAGGCAATCTCCATTAGAGCCCCTATGAAGGATGAGAGGTTGTGCATTCCAGAGGGTTCCACTGTAATAGTGAACGCTCAGAGGAATGAGAAGGATATGATTTTCTTCGCAAAATAAATCGAATTTGGCTTAGATTTGCCCCCTTCTCCCTTTAATGTAAGAATTTTTCAGTTTTACCATAAATGCCCTGGGTTCATTATGCCTCACGGCATTCTTCTAATTTCTTCTTTCCCCATCTAATATGAGAAGTTAGGAGTTGTCCCGACTGTGAATTTTTTTAGAGTGTTTTTTGATGTCAAGAAAATCCCCAGCGGATTTTGTGTAGTCCATAGTCGTCATGGGTTAGTCATTTTTGGGAACATCCCTGATGTAGACAAATAATGGAGGTTTAAGTTTTTGATAGCTAGGTTAAAGGAGAATGGGCCTTTGTCAAAATGGGATTTCAAGACAAGCCTTAGGGAATTGCCTAAGGATACAAAAAAGGCTCCCGAGTTAAGTGATGAGGAAAAGATAGATTTTGAAAAGATTGTAGGGGAAAATAAGGTTTTTGATGTTCATAGGGTTTTGGCTGGGTATCCTCTGAGTGATTTCAGTAGGTTCGTCATTTGCTTTGCTTCTAATTAATTATTGCTATAATTGTTGTCGCTTATATATTTATAAATTATTTTGTAGTTGTGCAAGAAAATATGAGCTTCTCAAGATCGGTGAAGTTCTCATTATCCTCTGAGGAAGTTGCCCGTCTAGCTAAACAATGTAGCCAATAAGTTGTAGGGGCCCCCAATGAGGTCTCGGGGAAAAGCTCTGAAGTCTACTCAGTTTTCAATAAGCCAGCTTCTTACTCAGGGGTAATGATGAGAGGGAAAGCTGTAGGGATAGTGTTCAAGGAGGTGCCATCAGAGCAGCCCAAGGAGGTAAAAATTAGACCCCTTACTCATAGTAGCAAGGGGAAAGGAAAAAGGGTGGCTCCGGGAAAACCCGAGGAGGTGGTCAGTTCTGATTTTGACGAAGAGGTAGGAGAACGTCTTAAAAGGAAGAAAAAGATGACTAGGTTAGCCCCACAAATAGCCGTGGAGAGCTTGAGTAAGATGGCCATGGTTATAGCACGAGAAAATTAACCTGAAGTGGACCTGTCTGCTGCTTCTCTGGCCAATCTTCACCCAGATACTCCTGTGCAGGAAGTGGCTTCCTCTATGATCAGGAGGTATCTGGATGTTGGATTTTTGCTGCAACGCTCGGCATTTTCAGGGCTTCTTCGCTCCCTGTATATTAGTTCGGAGGAGCATTCCTGCCATTATGACAAAAGCACCTCCCTTCTTAGGAACCAAGCTATCAGGGGCACCCAATAAGTATATCTTATATTATATTTATATTATTTGTGCAGCTGTACGGTGCTTTGTACAAGCAGGAGTTTCGAGCTCAGTCTGTTCAAGAGGAGGTCAGTAGGCTCGTAGAGGAAAATGACCGGATGAAGAAGGAAGCTGGGAGTCTCAAGGACGACTTCGATAAGGCTATGCTACAGCTCCACCTGGCTGAGGTGTTAGTCCAACCCTCAAGGCTGAGAAGACTTATTTTCAAGAGTTGAACACCAAGATAAGATAGGAAATCCTCATGCTCAAGAAGGAACTATCCGAGAAAGAGTCTCAGAAGGAAGACGTGATCAAGTGCGCAATAGAGGATTTCAAAGGCTCTGAGGAATATGCCTAGGAGCTGACTCTCCAGGCTACTGACTTCTACTAAGAGGGGTGGTATGCTTTCCTAGGCATGGCCCGAAAGTAATTCCCTGATCAAGATTTTACTTATTTTAATATAGTGGGAGGGGACTCGGCGAGTCACCCAGGAGGGGACTCAGCGAGTCACCCAGGAGGGGACGCCACCAGTCAGGATAGGACAACTCCCAGCACTCCTCTTGATATAGTAACAAATGGTGACCTCGAGGAAGTTCCTGATTTTGCAGAGGAGGCAGGGAGGAGGCCGGAGGTGCCTAGTGAATCCAAAGAGGAGGGGGGTCCCTCTAAGCCCGTTACCGAGAGCACTGAGAGTCAGCCTGACTCTGCTACTGGGGGAAAACCTGACTGGTCTTCTTTATGCCTGTGACCCACATGCTTTTGATCAATGCCTGACATCTTCAAGGCATTAGATTTAGTAGTGATGCAAAATAATCTGACTGTTATGTTTAGCCTTTCAGCCTTATTTGTAATGTTTGAACAATATACTTTACTCGTATTTTGTTATTTATTTTTACTTTATTGTTATTAGTATTATTATTTATTTATTTTTGACTGGAACCCTTTTCCCAATTGTGGGTGAGGCATGTGCCAGATACGTGTTTGAATGGATTTTCCCACTCTACGAGGAAGGCATGTGCCAAATGTATATTTGAATGGATTTCCCCACTCTACGAGAAAGGCATGTGCCAAATGTATATTTGAATAGTTCCTACACAGGTTCTCTATGGGGAGATATGGTTTGGTTATGTTTGCCTTTTTCTCTAGGTGCAAGTGGGTCGAATGCATTCTATGATGGGGCACTTCACGTCTGGAAGTGTTCCCTCTATATTGAGGGAAAATAATAAACAACAACATTAGATGTTTTCCCTTCCTCTCCACTCTTCTCTCTCTTCTCTCTCTCTCTTTCTCTTTTTTTTAGGAAGGGTTGTTCTAGGGGGAATGCTCCCCTGAGGTATTCATGTCAGGAATAATTACAACTGGTCTTTCGAAGTTTTTTGAAACACTTTCAGCTCTAAGTGTGGAGCTATTTGAATTTTCTCACGAATAGATCATATGGAACAGAGATGATAATAGATGTTAAATAGAATTACTATGTCTGTTTAGACAAAAGAGATAGTAGATAAATAAATCCGTGTCTAGGGAGTGTGATTTCCGTTAATTGATGATGAAACTTAAGACATCATGAGTGATTGATAAAGTAAATCAGTGTGTTCCTTACAATACTTCAAAAAATAATAAACCCTGACGGGATAATCTTGTACAAAAGAGGGTGGGTAGTCTAAAGAGACTGGTGATTCTCATCACTAGTAGTACTTTTTTAAATGTTGAGAATTCCATGCATGAGAGAGCACATTCCCATTCACGTCGATTAAGTGGTAGGTGCCTTGTCTGACTATTTTTATTATTTTATATGGACCATCCCAAGTGGGGGATAGTTTTCCTTGTCCTTCTGTCCTACCTGTTGCACTCAGATGCTGGAGTACCCAATCTCCTACCTTCAAGGGCCTAGGCTTGATTCTGGCATCGAAATAACTAGATGCTTTCCTCTGTTGAGCTGCGATCCTGATCGAGGCTTCCTCCCTCAGTGCTTCTAGTAGGTCTAGGTTAATCTTTAACTCCTCTTCATTTTTGGCTGAATCACAGCATTGTACCTTTTGCATTGGCATTCCAATCTCTACAGGGATTACAGCTTCAGTGCTATATGTCAAAGAGAAAGGGGTTTCTCCTGTAGGGATTCTTGGAGTGGTTCTATATGCCCACAAGATGCTGGGCAACTCTTCTGCCCAATTGCCCTTGATGTCTTCCACTCGTTTCTTTAAGCCTTATAAGACTAATCGATTTGAGACTTCGGCTTGCCTATTAGTCTGGGGATGTAAGACAGAGCTGAACTGATGGTCAATTTTTAGCCCTTTAGTGAACTGTTTGAATTTGTCACAATTAAATTGCTTTCCATTATCTGATATGAGTATTCTGGGTATCCCAAACCTGTAAATGACATTCCTCCAAATGAAGTTGACAACCTTTTGAGTAGTAATTGTGGCTAAAGCTTCAGTCTTGATCCATTTGGTGAAATAGTTCACTGCCAGGATGATGAAACACCTATGTCCAGATTTTATGGGGAAAGGACCTAGGATATCTATTCTTCATTGTGCAAAAGGCTATAGGACAGGAATAGGGCTCTAGGGATTTGCTAGAATATGGATGGAATTGGTAAATCTCTAGCAGGTATCATATTTTTGCACAAATTCAGAGGCATCTCTGGTGATCATGGGCTAGAAATATCCTTGCTGGATAATTTTATTGGCCAAAACTCTTCCGCCGATGTGGGTGTTGCATACTCCCTGATGTACTTCTTTTAAAATGTAATCTACTTCCTCTAGGGATAAGCACCGAAGGAGTGGCATGTGGTAGCCTCTCTTATAAAGTTTGCCATCTTGGATGACAAATCTAGATGCTCTAAGGGAGAGTTTAAGGGCTTCTTTCCTATCAGGTAGTAATTCTCCATCTTCTAAATACTTCATCATTAGATCCATCCAATAAGATTTACCTTGGATGGCGTAGATCTGAATAGAGCAAACTTCTCTGGCTTTGGATATGCTGGGGATAGGCAATACTTCCACGCAGGTGTCGTCGGATAGGAATTCCCCTGTGGTTGTGGCTATTTTACTGAGTAAGTCTGTTTGAGAATTATCCTCTTGGGGAATTTTCATAATCCGCACAGGAATTTATTTCTGCTTGAATCTTTCCAGGATTTCCTTAACCCACTGTAAGTATAGAGCCATGACTTCATC
Organism: Macaranga tanarius; assembly: GCA_949673435.1. Lineage (NCBI taxonomy): Eukaryota > Viridiplantae > Streptophyta > Magnoliopsida > Malpighiales > Euphorbiaceae > Macaranga > Macaranga tanarius. Next base: position 15,074 of record CATIWO010284531.1, on the reverse strand, counting down.
TTTTACTTCAAATGCCCCTGTGATCTGATTTACCACAAGTTGGGAATCACTATGTACCTTTAAGTCTGTAACTCCGGCTTCAGCCAAGCCGAGGCCGCTAATAATGGCCTCATATTCTGATGTGTTGTTTGATATTGGAAAGGTAAATTTAAGTGCATGTTTAACCAAAAAACCTGCTAGCCCTTTCAAGACCACACCTGCCCCTCCTCCTGTTGAGCAAGCTGAACCATCTATATACAGGTCCCATTCATAAGCATCTTCTATGGTGGAGCTCATCGGGGAGTCTGAGAGCTTTTTCTTTTGATCTTTATCTTGAGCTTTTTTGTCAACCTCATTAAAGCTGTATTCTGTGATGAAATCTGCTAAGGCTTGTGCCTTGATAGTCCTTCGAGGTTCGTACTTGAGTCCATAGCCTCCTATCTCAATGGACCATATTGTCATTCTTCCTGCTGTGGAAGGTCAGTGTAGAGCTTGCCTGAGAGGAATATCCATCCTGACAATGCCCTGGTGCCTGGGAAGGTATATGGAAAACTTTCTCACAGCCATTAATAGAGAAAATACCAGCTTTTCCATAGGAGAATACCTGAGTTCAAAACCCCGCAAGACTCTACTCACATAGTACACGGGTTTTTGAATCTTGTTCTCTTCCCTAACCAAAACAGCGCTGAGTGCACAGTCAGAAGCTGACAGATAGATATATAGGTTTTCTCCTGCGGTGGGGTGACTCAGGACCTGAGTCACTTGAAGGTATTCCTTCAGGTCGGTAAAAGCTTTCTCACATCCTTCGGTCCATTCAAAGGTAGGGACTTTTCGTAACTTTTTAAAGAAAGGCAAACATCTCTCTTCAGACTTGGAGATAAATCTATGCAAGGCCACTATTCTTCCCGTCAGCCTCTGAACATCCTTAATGCCAGTAGGGGATGGCATATCCAAAATAGCTCAGACCTTTTCAGGATTAGGCTCAATTCCTTTGCTGCTCACCATATACCCTAGGAATTTTCCCCCTCTGATGAAGAATGAACACTTCTCTAGGTTTAACTTCATTCTATACTGACCTAGCACCCCAAAATTTTCTCGTAAGTCTTCCAGATGCTGCCCAAATGTTTTGCTCTTCACAATCATGTCATCTACATATGCTTTGAGGTTTCTCCCCTATTGAGCTTTGAAAATCTTATTAACTAAGCGCTGGTATATGGTACCATCATTCTTTAAGTCGAAGGGCATGTCCTTGTAGCAATAAATCCCTTTTTCGGTAATGAAAGTGATTTTCTCTTCATCTTCTGGGTCCATTTAAATTTGGTGGTAACCTGACGGGGCATCTAGGGAGGTCAAGTATTCGTAACCCACTGTAGCGTCCACCAATTTATCAATAGAGGGTAGGGGAAACAATCCTTATGCCAGGCCTTGTTCAAATCGGTGAAGTCCACACAGAGTCTCCATTTCCCACTCTACTTATTTACCAACACCATATTTGCGAGCCAAGTAGGATAATCAACCTCTCTCACGAAGTTAGCCTGTATCAACTTGTCCACCTCTCGATCTATGGCCTCTTGCCTCTGAGGGGGAAAGAATCTTTTCTTCTGTTGGACCATTCAGGTATCTAGCCCCATATTGAGCTTGTGGGTCATTACACTGGGAGGTATACCCGGGAGCTCTGAAGGGCTGAAGGCGAAGTCTACCCTGTGCCCCTCAAGGAATTTCCTGACAAGGGATTTTTATTCTCCTGCCAAGAGAGCATTCGTATAAGTACATCTATCGGGGTGATTAGAAGAAATTGGCACTGACTCTAATTCTCCTACAAGTTTTATTTTTTGCTCTAGTTCATCATTCCCAATTTTTACAGACTTCGATGTTAAGATCTCTTCCGCATGCGCCAATCCTATAGAAATAGAGTGACAGTACTTAGCTTTGAATTGTCTTCCCCGGACTGTGATTGGGCCATCATTAGAAGGCATTTTCATACACAAATATCTGATATAAGTGATCGTACATAACTCATAAAGTATTGGTCTTCTTATGATTATGTTGTAAGCAGTCGATACTTCGGCAACCATGAATTCATCCATCATAGTTCTCCCCCTTATGATTTAGCCTCTGTGGTCAGTTTCTCCTAAAGTGATAGGGAGAACAATTTTCCCCTCCACCTGAACGGGAATATTTCCCAACCCTTTTAGCTTAGAGTACACCGGTACCAGGTGGTCTTTCTGAATGCTCATCTTTTGTGGAACATGAAGGGGAAGGAGATTGACCGAGCTCCCATCGTCTATAAAGACCCTTTCCACTCTGAAGTTGTTCACTATAGCCATTACAACCATGGCATTTACGTGAGGGATTACCACCCCATTTCCATCCTCAGGGTCAAAAGTGATCTGACAAGTATAAAGGGGTCTACCTTTCTCATTCCAAGCTTTCCCTATTCGAGACTGACTCTATGTGGTTGAGTGTGTTGGTTTTCCCCCGTAATGCAGTGAATTATTCCTTTAGAACCCATATTTGTAAGGAGTATAAGTTGTTTGTCTCTCAAGGGCCTTGAAAGGGCAGCCCTTTCAACTCCTGAGGGCTTAAAAGACCTATCATCCTTCCTCACAAAGCTTCTCAAATGGCTTTCTTTTATGAGTCTCTTAATTTTCAGCATTAACTGGTGGCATTCGTTGGTATTATGCCGCAGATCAGTGAAAGTGACAATACTTGCTTTGGTCCCGATTCTTGGGGTTTGAGGGTAGGTCTTTTGGCCACTTAATATATTCCCTATCCTTGATTGCCATCAGAACCTTCTGATGGGTTGTATTGATAGGAGTCAGGTTTTCCTCCTTAGGGGGAGTGAAGGGTCTCTTAGAGGACCTCATTAGGGGCCTTGGATGAGGCAAATTATAACTTCTTCTGGCCCTCTTGGGAGGGGAGGAGTCATTAAAATCCTCCTTGCACTTGGGCACAAACCTACTGGTGCGGTATACATCATCCTGGCGGATGTATTTCTCTGCCATGTCCATTAGAGCGGTCAGGTTAGCCGGCTTATTCTTTGATAAGGAACTGAAGAACGGGGGGTTATTTGTGCCCCTCATGATGGCTTCAACGGCCCTGGAATGTTCCAAGTTGGGTATTTTTAGAGCTTCTACGTTGACCCTTGCCATATAATCTCTTAGGCTTTCTCCCCTATTTTTAATAATCATTTCCAGGTAGAAAGTTTTCCTCTGTGCTGGGATGCTAGAGATAAATCTGCTGACAAAGTGCTTGGTGAGATCAGAAAAGGACCAGATGCTTCCAGGGGTCATATTGTTGAACCAAGTTTGAGCTGCTCCCATAAAGGTGGTGGGGAATATCTTACATAGAATAGCATCCGAGCGAGTGTAAAATTCTACTATGGTTTCAAACTTCAGGACATGGTCCTTAGGGCTTATTGACCCATCATAAGTGGGCAATGTTGGCAGTTTAAATCTGGAGGGAATAGGCTCTTTCTAAATTTTCTCTGAGAATGGTGAATGCAAGTTGACTATTTAGCTGGATATCTTGCCTTTATCTGCCTTTTGTTCCCTCTGCTTAAGGAACTCCTTAAAGTCCCTTTCCAATCTACTGGAATGAGATTGAGAGTGGGTGATGGTTTTTTCCTTCCTCGTTCAGTGCACAGCCAATTCAGTAAGGGATTCTGAGGTAAACCTCTCCTTATTTTCTTCTGAGCACCTCTGGCCATGAGGGTGAGACCATTTCCCACTCTATCCCCTCGACCCTTGGGGTTCCACATCCTTGCTAATGTGCATTTGTTCCCTCTCCGTAGGCTCTATGGGCCTGGGTTGCAAGTCACTCAATTCAGGGCGATAGCGGTCTACATCTTGGGGAGGGCGTGAATGTGACAGAACCCTGGGATCAGTTTTGTCAGTTTCCTCATCTTCAGGCAAAGGCATCCTCCTTCTCACTGCGTGGGGCATGGGAACATAGGGTTCCTCGGCCCTCGCCATGCTTTTTTCATACCTTCTCTGCACATCCGTAATGTGATCTACTTTGTCCATGAGGTCTTTCAAGAATCCAGTATCTACTTCTACTAAACGGGGGACCCTGGAACTTAAGCTCAAACTTCCCTGTGCTTCTTCCCTTCTCCTGGCAGAGATGTTGGACTTAGCTATACTTTCGGATCAAACTAGCAGAGTGGCGAACTACACTTGCACTACGTGACTCGTTCCTACCGCTAACTTTCCAAAATAATACAGTATGTGGGCTGACTACTAAATCGAAACAGCTTTATTTCCCACAGACGGGGCCATTTGATGGTGGGTAATGATCCTCTCAGCTTCAACTGGATAAAGGCCTGCAAGAATAGAAAATAAAAGGTGACTGGGCCCGGGATGACCCAGGGCCCCTCTGACGCTCAAGTTAGTGAAGTTCTTGAGAGGTTGCAGCTATGAGCTAAAGGAGAAATGCAGGAGATCATAAGTGAAAGGGAAGTGAAGCTATCTCTGAAGAATATGAGGTTTTGGAAAAAATAGGGTTTCCAGCATGAAGAATGAAGAGAGAAGAGAGAAGCCAGAGTCTGAAGGAGAGAGAATATTTTGTTGTCGTGAGCAAGAGAGGAAAAGAGCTTACCATTATGGCCACCAAACTTAAATCATTAGTATTGTACTTGGAGGACAGAATGGAGGCCACCTACCTCTAAGAAAACAGTAGTTTTGGCAGAGATCTCGGGTGTTGTATGACTAGCGGGTTGGTAGCGTCAGATTGATAGAGACAGGTGACCGCCGCATTTAATGCACTGCAGTGGGCAGGAGGATGCTGTGAGTTTCCTGATAGGAATTTCTGAGATATCTTAGGCTCAATTAGCTGTGAGGCAAAAGCTCGGGTGAAATGGTTGACTAATCAATTGACCATGAAGGGTCCCGCCGGAGGGGAGCAAGTCAACTCTTCTACGTGGCATCTCCAGTTTGGTTGAGTATTTTTGTGTATCATCAGTAAGTTCAAAGGTATTAACTTTGAGTTTTTAAAATTATTTATCAATTTATTTGAATTATTTAGAGTTTATTTGCATGTTAATTTATTTAGTTTATTGGTTGATTACTTGGTATAGTTATTTTATAGATTATTAATCGTAAATTCTAGTTTTAGAAAAAAAAAATCAAGCTTCATCACTTGCTATAATCTTTGCATTCCTTTTTCTTTTAAATGTTTGCATTATTTTTTATTTCTTCGTTGATTCTTTTACTAATGTAGGTGAAGATATTAGAATTGTGATAGGTATACATAGATACATTGGAATGGGACGTGCCAAAAATAATAAATGTAATGTATAGATAAATATGAGAAGAAAGAGAGGAGGCACTTGCATCAAATAAAGAATTGAAAATGGCATAAATAATGGAGCATATACATAGGGGTGAGAAAATGTTGGTTCAGTTTAAAAATACCTAAAACTGAATTGAACTAAACCTATTTCGGTTTAAATTAAACCAAACTAAAATATGGGTTGAATTGAATTAAACCGCACTGAAGTATTTCGATTCGGTTATTTTTTTATTTTTGACTTTCTTTTTATTTTTTTAATTTTAAAATTATTTTATTTATATAATTTTACAATATTCTAATAAGATTTATAAGATATATTAATGTTAATTTTTTATATTTCTTTTATTTATTAATTTTTTAAAAAATCAAATAAACCGATTCTCTAAAATATATTTAAATATTTTTTGTTAGGATTTTTTTGGTAGTAAATTATTTTATTAAGAGTTTTATGTATTTAGAAACTAATATTATTAATAAAATTTAAAATATTAGTAATAAACCAATCAAACCAAACTATAAATATATATAAAATTTTAGAATATACTATGAGTTCAGTTTGGTTCAGTTTAATATATTTTTTTACTCTAAAAACCGAACCGAACATATTTCAGTTCGGTTTAAACCAAATTAACATTTTTATTTCTTGAAACCGAATCGAACTGAACCAGTCGGTTCGATTTTTTGGTTTTCTGTTATTTTTGCTCACCCCTACGATATATATATGAAATGAAAGGAATAGTCAAGAGAAGTAATATAGCAACGTGGAGGTAAAGAAAAGAAATACTGACAACTTATAGTTTGAGGGAGATAGAGAGGTGTGGTGCGGTGGGGAGCTCCACTAAGAGAAGAGGACTTTCTTTTGATAGCCTCCTAACTTAATAATGTTTGTTGAAGTGTGTGTGTGCAAGAGAGAGAGAGATGTGCAATTTGACCCAACACACACCCATGTCTTTCCCACATCATCGTGTGATGCTATCTCTGAGACATGACCATATATGATGCATTTTAATCTAAGCGCAATTATTTACTTTTTAACTATGCCTTGTTAAACTTTGAGTTTAGTGTAAGGTTTTTCTTCTATATTCTTCTCTCAAGGAGGAACACATATATAAAGATTTACAATATACAAGATTGGTATAATCCCTAAATTTAAGGATTACATTAAGGATACGAAAAAGGAACTTCCTAAAGTTACACAATTTACAATTATCTCTACAATCAAAATCTTATCTCAAAGATAATGTTGACACTCTCCCTTAAGTTGGTGCGAAGATGTCTTCTAAACCCAACTTGCCTAGCGATGCTTGAAAGTTTCCATAAGAACAGCATGAGTCAAAACATCTGCTAGTTGTTCTTTAGAACGAACAAAAGGAAAGTCTACTAACTTTCGATTTAGTTTCTCTTTGATGAAATGCCTATCAACTTTAATGTGCTTGGTTCGATCATGCTGTACTAGATTATTAGCTATTTCTCGAGCCGTATTATTATCACAGTATAGAAGTATAGGCTCTTTAGGTTTGACACCAATCTCTATAAGCAATAATCTAATCCGTAATAGCTTCGATATTCCATGAACGATGCCTCTATACTCTGCTTCCGCTGATGACCTTACTATAACATTTTGCTTTTTACTTCTTCAGGTGACAAGATTTCCTCCCATAAATGTGAAGTATCTAGAGGTTGATCAATAATCTGTGATATTTTCGGCCCAATCAGCATCTGTATAGCCTTTTACTTCCATAGGTCCATATCTTTTAAAGGTCAATCCCTTTTCCAAGTATTCCCTTTAAATACCTCAAAATCCTTATAATAGCAGCCATGTGATCCTTATGCAGTTCATGTAAAAATTGACTTACCACGCTAACTGCATATGCAATATCAGGCCGTGTATGTGATAGATAAATTAACCTCCCCAATAACCTTTGATAATGATCCTTGTTTGTTGGAACTTAATTTGGATAAATAGTAAGGTGATGATTTTGAATAATGGGAGTTTGAGTAGGCTTACAATCGAGCATACCTATTTCAGAAAAGAGGTCCAATATGTATTTTCATTGGGACAAGTATATACCTTATTTGGATCTTGCAACTCCAATTTCTAAAAAATACTTCAAACCTCCTAGATCTTTCATTTCGAATGTAGAGGACAAATATCTTTGCAGGTTTTATTATTTCCTTAATATCGTCACCTGTTACAACTATATCATCTATATAGATGATCAAGAGAGTAACTTTTCCATTCTTGCATTTAACAAACAAAGTATGATCTGAGTTCGCCTGGTGATACCTATTTCTTTTCATAGTATCTGTAAATTTCCCAAACCATGCCCTTGGTGACTGCTTCAGCCTATACAACGCTATGTTTAATTTGTATACTTTATCTTCGAGTGATAATGAGTTAAAACCAGAAGGAATTTGCATGAACACTTCCTCTTCTAAGTCCCCATGCAAAAAAGCATTCTGTACGTCAAACTGCTTTAACGGCCAATTAAAAGTTGCTGCTACTGATAATAGTACTCTGATTGTATTCATCTTAGCAACAGGGGAAAAATTTTCCTAGTAATCAATACCAAATAATTGTGTATACCCATTTGCTACTGACCTTGCTTTGTACTGATCAATAGTCCCATCTGCTTTGTGCTTGATAGTGAATATACATTTGCACCCGACTACCTTTTTTTCTGGTAGAAGAGACTCGATGCTCCATGTGCCATTTTTCTACAGTGCATTCATCTCAACTTATATTGCTTTTGTCCATTTCAAGTCTTCTAGAGCTTCTTCAACCTTTATAGGAATCTTTATGCTCTCCATCTGATTTACAAAGGGTTGATGTTATAATAAAAGTCTTTGAGTAGAGACATATTGAGTGATTGCATATTTTGCATTTTCCTCAGGAGAGTACATGTCTGGTGGTTTTCTACGATTCTATCTATGAGGCAAAGCGTAAGATGGTACAGGTAATATAGGAGAATTAGAGCTTTCAGGGGTACTTACCTCAGGAATATCCATTGGCGGTTGAACGTGTACTTGAGAAGAGGAAAGGGAATCTACTTCAGGAATATCATGTTCATTTTGTTGGTTATTTTCTTCATCTGAAGTAGGAAGAACTTCTCCTCCTGAACCAAAAAGTTTCATTTGCTGCCCAAGTTCCTTTTGCTATAGAATCAATCCAGCTATAGTTCTCATGATGTATCTCCCCCTGAGGACTAGAGGTGGCTTGATCATTATAGAAAAAATATTCTATTTCTGATAAGGTAACATACACATGGTAGGTAGAGGGGTTGTAACATCTATAGCCCTTTTGGTGTGGGTAAAAACCAAAGAAGACACATCGCACTACACAAGGATCTAGTTTAGTGCATTGAGTCTTGTGGAGATGAACATAAGCTACACACCCAAAAACTCATGGGTCCAATTGTAATAAAGATGGAATCAAAACATATTTGGCAAGGACCTCCAAGGGAGTCTAAAATGAAAAAACTTGTGATGGCATTCTATTCATGAGATACACATTATAAGTGACAGCATTGGCCCAATAAGATTATGGAACATTTGCACCGATGAGAAGTGCTCTGGTTGTTTCAAGTATATGTCTATTCTTTTGCTCAACTATTCTATTCTACTATGGGGTATGTGGGCATATAGTCTCATGAAGGATTTCATTAGCTTGAAAGAATTTTAAAAGTTCAAAGTTTAGGTATTCTCCATCATTATCAGATCTTACAATTTTAATTGAAAGAGAATACTGAGTCTGAACTATATTGAAGAAGACTAGAAAAATATCTTTCACATTATTTTTGTATTTCATAGTGTATAACCAGGTCAATCAAGTATAATCGTCTACATAGGTAACAAACTAACGAATTCTAAATTGAGAAGTAACTAGGGCAGGTCCCCAAACATTTGAGTGGATTAACTCAGATGAAATATTTCTTTTATTCAAACTTAATGGAAATGAAGTATAATGGCTTTTTACCAAATTGCAAACATCACATTGAAAATAAGATTCAGAAATATCACCAAACAAGGATGGGAATAGTTTCTTTAAATAACCAAAAGATGAATGTCCCAATCGATGGTGCCACAACTAGATATTCCTCATTTTATCATCAGTACCACTTCTAACTTGATTAACATGTCCAATTGCAACATCATCGACATAGTATAACCCTTTCCTCTTAGTACCACGCCCAATGATCACCTACGTCCGGATATCTTGAAGCAAACAAAAAGTGGGAAACATTAATACAATATAATCTAATTGTTCGATGATTTGGCCAACTAATAGCAAATGATGTGATAATGCAGGAACAAGTAAGCAATTTTGTAAAAAAAGAGTTGGAGTAAGGGTTATTGATCATGTGCTTACAACTGGGGTAGTTTCTCCATTTGCTGTTATAACATTATTCTTGGATGGTGGGGTCATGAACTTGAATAAAGATTTATTGTAAGTCATGTGTTCTGTAGCTCTAGAGTTAATAATCCAGCCTGTATCTTGTGCTGTAGATGCAGCAAAAACTTTTTCTAAATTACCTGGATTATCCAAAGACATGTGATTGGTGAGAGAGAGCAGTTCACCGAATTCAGTGGGTTCAGCTTTGGTTGTTGCAACAGCAGCTATACTTGGTTCAGCATCATCAGTACTAGCTACTTTTGCTTGAAATTGCTTTTTGTTGTTCTGTCCCTTATTTTGTTTTCTTTTTTCTAAGAACCAACCAGGATAGCCATGGATTTCAAAGTAAGTGTCCTTGGTATGGCGTGTTCCATTACAATAGCTGTAGCGTAACTTATCTTTTTCAGCATCTTCAATAGCTTGGCGAGTGTTTTTGGAGTTGGAGGTGGTTTTAGAGACCATTGCCATATGTGACCCTTCTGTAATCTCCTTTTTTTCAAGTATGGTTGCTTGTCATTATGCCTCTCTTCGAACCATATTAAAGCACTCTTTAATGCCTGAGACAAACTTCATTCGGAGTAGATCACTTCTGACAGAATCAAACATCTCATCAAGACCTGCAAGAAAGTCATATATTCGATCCTTTTGAATTTCATCTTGTCTAGTATTTAGATTTATGGTACACACCATTTTGATAGGGTGTCTGATGAGTGTGAAATATGCATGTGTTTAGCACTTTATTTTATTGCATACTTAGTTTAGAATTGCATTGTTTAGTTAGTTTTTAGTTAATTTAGTTAGTTTTATTATTTTATTTTAATTTAAATAATTTTGTGTTAAATAGGTAATTTTTGTTTAGTTTGTGGTTGTAGGATGCATTTGTGAAGAGATGGAGATAGGGCTTGAAGATAAGGATACGATTAAATCTTAAAGTTGGAAGTTATTTTTGCATGAGGGCCCATGGACATGTGCTTTCCCATGCTTGAATTGAAGAGGAACCAGTCACAGAGCACATGGCCATGTGCTTGCCCATGCGCTTGCCCATGCCCTTGCCCATATGCCAGTCACACGCCCATGCGCACGGCCATGCCTGATTTCAGCATTTTAGAGTTATTTTGATGTATGGGCGTGTCCAGTTGTTGCGTACCCATGCATAATGATGTGGCAGCCATTCAAAAGTGGATTTTAAGCTGGAGTTTTGATGGATAGAACCTTATCTTTTAAGCTTTTGATTAGATAGAGTTTGAAAAGGATTAGATGACCTTTCTAGCTAGGAATCTAGGTCTATAAATACTTTCATTTGTTTTTCATTTAGGGTTGTTCTAGCTTTTAGTTCCTAGTTTAGGTTGTTCTTATTTTTGTTCTGATTCTGGAATTTTTATTTCTTTGTTATTTTTAGAGCACTTTTATTTTAGTTCTTATTTTTGCTCATATTAGAATAGGAACTGGTTTTAAAGATTGGAGGACAAGCTTTCTCTACACCTTGGTGAAGGGAGTTTTCTTGTTAACTTTTCTTATTATTCATTATGATTGGAATTGTTTTCTTCATTTCTTCATCTCTTTCTTTTTTTTTTAATATGAGTGGCTAGATTCCTTTTTAGGGTTCTTATTCTGAATTGACCATGTGCTATTGTGATTATTATTAGGTTGTTAGTTTTAATTCATTGGTTATTGTTGTGCTTAATGTCATTTTGGGCCTGGCCAACCTAAGATTGAATTGATACTATAGGCTTAATCGAGAGATAGGTTCTGTAGGAAATGGCAATGACCTATTGATTGCTTAGTTAGTTGAGAGATAATTAAGTGGATCAATATTGATTAAAGGTTGTGTTTAAAATTTGAATTAAAAGACATTAGGTTGGTGAGAGTCGGTTAACTTAGTGTTGATTAATCTCTAATTAATTATAAGTTTATCTGAGAGGAAAATCTATAGTTTTTAAGATCCCTTCAAGATGAATTAGAACTAGTGTGGACCTAGATGTTAATCAATCCTTTGAAATGGTCAATTAAGAATAAGGTACCTTAGCTTTTAAAATTTGCATTGAATTTGTGTTTTTACCTTTCTTAATTTATTTTCATTTCTTTGAATTTCCAAACTCTATTTCATTGTCTAAACAATCAAACATTGTGAGTATTGCAGTATTCAACCTACAATCCATGTAGGACGATATCTTTATTTACTACTTGATATGATTCTGTACGCTTGCGGATTTATGCTCATCAATACTACCTTTATATTAATCCACCAAATATGAACATTTATAGTATATGTACTAAATGAGTTTGTCACTCGTATTAGTAACTCTTGATAATAAACTCATTTAACATAATACTAAAGGTAAATATTCAAATAAACAAACACTTTATCTAAAAGAATATATTATTATCAAAGGGATTAATATACACTGTTTACATACAAAATGGCCCTAGGGTACATCTATACTAATAATCTCCCACTTGCACTAGTGCAGTTCGCTATAATATCTAAGACCCACCTTCTCAAGATGGTGGTCTAACTGTAGCTGGGTAAGTGCCTTAGTGAGTGGATCAGCCACATTGTCGGATGAAGCTACCTTTTGCATGAGCACATTGCCCTTTCCAATAAGTTCCATGATAACATGGAAGTGTCTTTCGATGTATTTGGATTTCTGGTGAGACCATGGTTCCTTTGCCAAAGCAATGGCTCCATTGTTGTCGCAAAAGAGAGGAACTGCTGACTCAATAGAAGGAACAACACCTAGTTCGAAGATGAACTTTCAAATCCAAATAGCTTCCTTAGCAGCATGTGATATGGCTGCATACTCAGATTCTGTAGTGGAATTAGCAGTGATACTCTGCTTAGAACTCTTTCAGCTCACTGCACCTCTATTACAGATAAAGACAAACCCGAAGATAGATTTTCTATCATCCATATATGACTGGAAGTCAGAATCTGTGAAACCCGTAAGTTGTAAGTTGTAAGTCACCTCCTCCATAAGTTAAGACGAAATCCTTAGTTCTTCTTAAGTACTTAAGGATTGCCTTAACTGCCACCCAATGCTCCAAGCCTGGGTTGGATTGAAACCTACTAGTCATACTAACAGCATAGGCAATGTATGGCCTAGTACACAACATAGCATATATTAGGCTTCCTATAGCCGAAGCATAAGTAAACTTGGCCATCTCTGCCATTTCCTCAGATGTTTTGGTAGACATCGTCTTAGAAAGGTGGATACTATGCCTAAATGGTAATAATCCTCTCTTGTAATCAAGCATGTTGAACCTCTTCAACACCTTTCCCAAGTAAAGACTTTGAGGTAAACCTATTATTCTCTTCAATCTATCTCTATAGACTCGAATCCCGAGAATATAGGTAGCCTCTCTTAAGTCTTTTATCGAGATGATCTTAGACAACCATACTTTCACAAAAGTCATCATACTGATATCATTGCCAATGAGAAGTATGTCATCAACATGCAAGACCAGGAAAGTAAGTTGTCTCCCACTAACCTTCTTGTAAACACATGGCTTATCTACATTCTTAATGAAACCATAAGAATAGATAGCCTCATTAAAATGATGATTCCAACTCTTTGAATCTTGCTTTAGACCATACATTGATCTATTAAGCTTGCACACTTTTGAGCTTTCCTCAGATTCAAAACCCTTGGGTTGCTCCATGAAAATCTCATATTAACATAACTGTTAAGAAAGGCGGTCTTGACATCTAATTGCCAAAACCTCATAATCATAGTGTGTAGCTATAGCAAGAAGAATCCGAATGGATTTAAGCATGGCTACCGGTGAGAAGGTCTCCTCAAAGTCAACCCTTTGCCTTTGGTGAAACCCTTTCGCTATAAGCCTATCTTTATAGGTTTCCACCTTCCTATATGCGTCAATCTTTCTCTTGAAGATCCATTTACACCCAATAGTTACGATAGCTTTAGGTGGATCAATAAGTGTCCAGACTTGGTTATCATACATGGAATCCATCTCAGTTCTCATTACTTCAAGCCATTTTGAAGAATCTTTATCATATAAAGCCTCTTCATATGTAGTAGGATCATCATCATGAATGTTTTCTTCATGTACATGCAACTCTTGCATATCATAGAGAAAACCGTATTTCTCCGGAGGATGAGATACCCTACTAGATCTCCTAAGAGTTGGTGTGATGACATTTTCAATTGGAATAAGCTCTTCAGGTTGATCAATGTTCATGTGATCAATTTGTTAGGCTTCCTTAGATGACTCTTGAACTAACATTATCTTCCTTCCTTCGCTACCTTCCTTAAGAAACTCTTTCTCAAGAAATATGGCATCTCTACTTACAACAACAACTTGTTCAACATGAAGATAAAATCTATATCCTAAACTATATTTAGGATATCCAACAAACCTTCCTTTAATCGATTTTACATCCAACTTGTCCGATTTTAGCTTTTTGATAAAACCCGGGCACCCCTAAATCTTAATATGTTTAAGAATCGGTGCCTTAACATGCCATATCTCATATGGTGTGGAAGTGATGGACTTGGATGGAACACGATTAAGGATGTAAGAGGCCATTTGGAGTGTGAAACCCCAAAGTGATATGGGAAGATCCGTATAGCTCATCATTAATCGTACCATATCCAATAAGGTACAATTACACCTCTCGGACACACCATTCAACTGTGGTGTTCAAGGTGGCATCAGCTGTGATACAATGCCATGTTCCTTAAGGAACTCAATAAACTCAGTACTTAAGTATTCACCTCCTCAATCAGATTGAAGATTTTTAATACTTTTCCCAGTTTGATTCTTTACTTTAGCCTTGAACTCCTTGAACTTTTCAAAGGATTCACTCTTGTTCTTCATGAGAAACAAGTGCCCATTCCTTGATAGATCATCTATAAAGGTAATAAAATAGTGGAAACCACCTCTAGCCATTTCCTTAAAGGTCTCATATTATCAATTGGTTTGCAAAAGGTAAAAAGATTGATTAGTTATATGTCATTGTAATTTACCATTAGATTTGGTCTTTAATGATAATGGTCTCCCACTAACTTAGCAAATCCTACACTTCCAAGTAGGAAATGGAAATCCCTTGTTGGATACATTTCTAGTGGGAGATATGTATATTGCAAAATAGCTAATGTGCAAAGTGTGACCTTAATAATTGACCCAAAAATCTTCCAATTAAATTTAGGTCTAGGCTCTCCATTGGAGTAAAAACTTGCATGGTTTTGGAATTATGTTCATCGCCTATGGATACATAGGGGTGTGCATAAGGGCCAAGAGATTCATGTAGTGTTATTGTTAAGCATGAGATGTTGGGGGTGTATGGATACACTATGGGCCAATAACGGCAAATAGGAGCACTTGAGGTTTATAGTGTTCAAATCCATACACTTCGCTGATCCAATGGTATGGACCTAACTAATGCCAAAGG
>CATIWO010284511.1:0-18426 GCA_949673435.1 Macaranga tanarius | reverse complement strand
TATTGGTTATCACAACAGTTTTCATCTTTTCATTATTAGGAGGTTACGCCTCAATCTTTATTAAGGAAGAGAGATTTATCAACACAATTGCATCATTATTATCAATCATTCACAATTTTCAATTATTTCATCATAGATAATCTCAACCCTTTTCCCCGAAGGAAAATAGCAATATACAAGTTCAATCTCTCTTCTCATTATCAATTCAAATTCTTTTTCCCACGGCCCTCACAGCCGGATTCACACGATCCCTCACTAGATCAAACAGATACCTCGTATGCATACAATATAAACCATAAGGATTCGTCCCAAAGGCACCTCTGAATTCCTGCGCTGTCCCAAAGACAGTTTATCAACGAGTGGCCAGCTCAACATCCCAACTCATCCCATATATATATATTTGTATATTTCATATATAATTTCATTACATTTCTTATCATTAAGCATTATTCTTATGGAAAAGGCATCATCTGCCAGTTGGGATATTCTTAATGCATTATTCACAGAGATTTAGTCTCTTTGTCTGAGACTTAAGAATTCCAGGTCATTTCATCGATATTAGCATTAATCAGCTATTGTTAAGTTCTGGTACATTATGAAATTATTACAAACAAGTTCCCGGTCGATAATTCGAAGATTCTAATCGAACGGGTCGTAAAACGGGTCTCTGAAAGACCTATTGGAGCCGTAGAAGCACATATCAGGCTGCAGAGGCGCACGTTTCATCTACAAGGGTGCACGTTTCATTACTACAGAGATGCACGCCTCTCTGTAGAGAAGAAATTCCATGTATAGAGGCGCACGCCTCCATACATCCAAAAAGAAGAGGCGCCACGTGTGATTGATGAGGCGCACGCGTGCGGGGACATATTTGGGAGGTGCACGTGTGGGTGTAGGGGCGCACGTGTCTGTAGAGCTCAGACGCACGCCTGTTCGTACAGGCGCACGCCTCTGTAACCCAGAAATGCAAAAATAGACTGAAAATTTTGCAGAAAATGGCTATATTTTTGAAAATTCAACTTCAGATCACTAAACATCATATATACAACGTCAAAGCATGCTTTAAACACACTATGAACTATCATGAAGAGTTCTAGATCTCAGAAAATCAAATCAAACAACATTAATTCAATATATTCCTCAAATTTTTAAAGCAAGAGGAAGACGAACAAAGCTTTAAAGAAAACTAAACCACTCACAGGTTTCTCCCGTTGATTCCGTCAAATTCTTGCTGAGGTTTACTTTCTTGAATTCAGAACACAAGCTTCTTTTTTCTTTTCCTTTTTCCTTCTCTTTTCTCTCCCGTTCTTTTTCTTTTTCTTTCTTCTGCATGAACTTTTCCTTCTTCTTCTTCTAATCCTTTTCTTATTCTTATCTAATCATTTCTTTCTTCTTAACCCCTCTTCTTTCTTTTCTTTCAATTCCATCCTTATAAACTTCATCTAATATCATCGATTTTTAGTGTCTTATAACATGTCCTCATTAGTTCTTATCTCAAAATAATAGAATCTCTTATCAACCTCAATTTCATGCCACAAGCTTAATCGATATCAATTATTGACTTAATTACTAAATAATCAAACTCCAAATCATTTACTCATAACAGTGGCAACAAATCTTAAATCACCAAATTTAATTAACAACATTAATAACATTCTTAATTAACATTAATGAACAGTAATCCTGTTCCAGGACACGGATGTTACAATAATAATTATCCTTAGGGAATACATGCTTTTAATTTTACTTTGGATTCTTTAAGGGGAAGGTTGATTGGGGTTGAGATGAAAGGATTGGATTATTATTTTTCAATATATAGAAAAAAACATGTTTGTAATGTACTATTTTTCTAATAAGTGAAACTCTAGAATAATTATCTATTCTTAAAATTTTAATAATTTTAATTATTTTATAATAAATTAAATTTTCTTTAGGGAAATCATATAATTACAATTCAAAAGTTTAAAATTAAAATTAATAAAATACTAAAGGTTGAGGTGCCTACAAATGTGTTTTTACTTTGTAAATAATATTTTAATAAAAATAGTCTAAAATTTATCCACATATGCGTTAAAAGTGATTGTTATACAAATTAATATTGGATGAAAGATGATTTAAAAGGTTAATTATATGAAAATCTAAAGCTAGAGGGCCTAAAGAAACAAAACTAACTCAAGGAGCATTGGCATAATAACCAGAAAATTTAGAGGCAAAGTATGTGTTTTGTCTTTAGTTTATCTCCTATATTGTAGTTGAATGTGAAGCCTTGACACAACACATGAGATTTTTTTAAGAGAGAGAGACAGGTGGGATGGTGTTTGTAGAAGTCTTTCTCTTTTCTGATATTTATTTTTTTTCTTTCTTTTGCCTTTTTTACTTTCCACAACTCCTCCATCAAAATATTTCTCTCTATCTAAATGTGGGTTGGGTTTAAATGGATTCAACCCACATTTACCCATTTACCAATTTATGGCCAATTTACTACTTTTATGGGTATCCTAATTTATTTAATCTTATAAATTTTATCCACCCATTTACCCATTTTAATCCATTTATTTTTAATTTCGTACCAATATTTAAAGTTAAAAGATTTTTCTATTTTTTAATTTTTGAAAAATCTTATTATCATTCATAAATATAGGTGACAAAATGGGTAGGTTGGGTGGGTATGGGTTGGGTTTAAATGGATTCAACCCATATTTACCCATCTACCAATTTATGGCCAATTTACTACTTATATGGGTATCCAAATTCATTTAATCCTTATAAATTTTATCCACCCATTTACCCATTTTAATCCATTTATCTTTAATTTCGTACCAAAATTTAAATTTAAAAGATTTTTCTATTTTTTAATTTTTAAAATAATTAAAGAAAATAGATGAGTTAAAAATAATACTTCTCTACTGTTACAACTAGACAATTTTTAATGTGTAGTAATTAATAGTATTATTATTGAATTGCAATCAAATAAAATTATATTACTATTTCATATAATTTTGAATTGTGAAAAACTCAAGCTTAGAAGTTTGGAAAACTCAACAGAACACGAAATATATAGAACACACTACCTATATTTCATATAGCAAGACAAAAACTAAGACCAATAAATTCCAAGAGTCAAAAACAATTCAGAATAATTAATAAGTAGACCATCTGTATTATGAAAAATAATATAGTATATAACAAGTACTGAGAATCAAAGAGCCCACCATTACAAACGTTATCAAGTTAAAAAAAACTTCAACTATTATAATACTTGGCATTACAAATTTTATCACATTGAAGACAGTTCTTGCATGTATTACAATACTTTTGTTCTTTGTCCTTTCAAAATCTGATGTTTTGTTACAAGTATGGCGTCCCTCTCGTCTTTGATCATAATATATTATTTGCTATTATTAATAGTATTGGAGCAGTAGTCCATTTAGCATTTGCTATTATTTGCAATCTATACACCACACAAGCCGAGAGAGTTAAAAAAATAAAGCTACTAACCTAGAAGCCAACCAGGAAGAGAACTACAGAGAGAATAGGTATTTGATTCAGGGGACAACAAATTGTATACCCTTTTCCAATGAAAGCATAAATTAGGAATTTATACGAATAAAGTAAAACCATAAGCGCAGGTGGACATGAGGGGAGGAAGAGTGTTTGATAGAAATATATTGAATGAGTTTTGAAGAAGAGAATGAGATGAAAATTCTTTTGATTGCATGGAACAATTAGGGAAAAAGGAAGAGGAGAAATATATTTCATTACATAAGATGAAATAGTAGCAAAAGTTGAATCCGTTTAGCTGTATGAGATAGAATGGTTACAAATAACAGTCCTAAAATGAGCAATCAACAGAAGTAGACAAAATTCAGAGAAATAGGAAAAAAATGCATTTTGAGTGTCCACGTATCTATCAAGGTACAAACAATAAAAAATGAAAGATTTTTAAGATTAATGCAAGGAACATTAGCGGCTGAATACTTCTCCGAACCCATTGTATGACAAGTCATTAATTATTATCACAATTGAAGTATTAATAGTAATAAGTATTTTAGTGATCCGTTGCCCTTACAACTCAACCCCATATGGGTCTTGCCTGATCGCCTCTAGATAAGTCTCACGCACTTCATGTTCAGTGATGGTCGGATATCTCAATAAATGTATAAACTGAATAGCAACAATGCAACTACCATAGCCATTAGGAACCTGAATGCAAGTATAAAATATTTTTTTTTTGGTAATTAATACTTGCTGCAAATGTTAATTAAATTGTCTATTCTATAATGTGTTGTGATTTTCTAAAAAAAATTCTATAAGCACATTGCAAATTTGAAAAATAAACTTACAATAACAAAAGGATCAGCATGGATGATGCCATAGATCAACCATGCAGAACTAGAAAGCAAGGTGAATATAACTGAAAAGAATGACAATTGTCCGGTATCCTCTATCATAATTGTTGTCCACTACATTTAATACAAATTCAATTTTGAAAAATTAAAATTTATAATATTTTTTACGTGTCTAATTTAATGATTTGAGTGTAAAAAAGAACACAATAATGCATTAAAATAAATCCAAACATGGCCTAAAAGAGAAAAGAGGAAATTTCAGAAAAAGGCTTGTTTGACCAAGCCTCTTTCTTTTTTGATCCGACCCATTTTATTTTTTTTATAACTGGTATTTGCACTTTTCATAATTGGCCTGGATTCTTTTTATTTTTCATTTATAGTCTTTTTTTATTTATCAGCGGTTTCCAGTTAGTGTTTTGCATTCTTGTCGTTTTGTTTTCTTCATCTTTGTCTGCTCTTTATTCTCTTTGTTCATCTTTTTAATATTTTCTTTTTTTCATTTTCTTAAGCAGTTTTTTTTTTTGTTTATTTGAGTTGTTATGACAAAAGATATCAGTGAGTTTATTTCTAAAAAACTACACTATTCTCCTTTGTCTCAAAAAAAGTTGGATATGGATTCTCCGTTATCTAAAATGATCATTGTGACTACAAAAAGGAAGAACAACGATGAATCTAAAAAAAGGAAGTACAATTTTTCTAAGAAGTTGAAGTTGACTAAAAGCTCTGGTAAAAGATTTGATACTTGCTATAAGGTAAGTTTTAATTTTTAGGTTTTTTGTTGCTTGTTGTTATTGTATATATTGTTGTAGTTTTTTTCTTTTTATTGCTTGTTTTGATTTTTAGGGTTTTTGTTGATATGATTTATTTATTTTTATTTTGTTAATATTTTGGTACACAAAAGGGCAAATTTTCTGTTGTTTCTTTTTGTTGCTTTTGTTATTTTTTATGTTGTTGCAGACAGAGAATGGTAAATTTTCTCTTGTTTCTTTTTTGTTGCTTTTTATCTTTTTTTATTGCTTTTTTTTTGGTTTCTTTTTGTTACTTTTTTTGTTGCTTTTTTGTTTCTTCTTTGTTGCGTTTTAAGCCAAATGAGCGTTTTATGAGTAGGGTTACTTGTTGTGTGAATGAGAATGTATTTGTACATTTGAAGAAGTTGACTGATAGCCAATTGGTTTTGTTTAAGGAAAGTTGTTTTGGTTCTTTTTTTGATATAAAGGATGTTAAAGTGCAGCATCAGGTTCTTCGCTGCTATGTCAACCTAAATCTTATGAAATTTGGTTTAATATTTCTGGTTTTCGTTTAAGGTTTTCTATTGGTGAATTTGCTGTTGTGATGGGGCTGAAATGTGTTGATGATTTTGAGAGAAAGAAGATTGGGAAATCTTTAAAGAATAAGTTGGTTGATAAGTATTTTAATGGTTCTTCAAAAGTGAAGAGAAGTGATATTAAAGACCGTTTTCTTTCTGCGGAATTTGATTGTAATGAGGATGCATTGAAGCTGGCTATTCTTTACTTTGTTAGTAACTTTTTATTTTCTAGTCCCAAGGATAAGTTTGTTGATAAAGAATTTTTTGATGTTGTTGATGCTGGATTGTATAATAATTATCCTTGGGGAATACATGCTTTTAATTTTACTTTGGATTCTTTAAGGGGAAGGTTGATTGGGCTTGAGATGAAAGGATTAGTTTATTATTTTTTGATATATAGAAAAAAAACATGTTTGTAATGTATTATTTTTCTAATAAGTGAAACTCTAGAATAATTATCTATTCTTAAAATTTTAATAATTTAAATTATTTTATAATAAATTAAATTTTCTTTAGGGGATTTATATAATTACAATTCAAAAGTTTAAGATTAAAATTAATAAAACACTAAAGGTTGAGGTGCCTACAAATGTGTTTTTACTTTGTAAATAATATTTTAATAAAAATAGTCTAAAATTTATCCACAGATGCATTAAAAGTGATTGTTGTACAAATTAATATTAGAAAGATGATTTAAAAGGTTAATTATATGAAAATCTAAAGCTAGAGGGCCTAAAGATACAAAACTAACTCCAGGAGCATTGACATAAAAACCAAAAAATTTAGAGGCAAAGTATGTGTTTTGCCTTTAGTTTATTTCCTGTATTGTAGTTGAATGTGAAGCCTTGACACAACACATGAGATTTTTTTAAGAGAGAGAGACAGGTGGGATGGTGTTTGTAGAAGTCTTTCTCTTTTCTGATATTTATTCTTTTTCTTTCTTTTGCCTATTTTACTTTCAACAACTCCTCCATCAAAATTATTTTCTCTATCTAAATGTGGGTTGGGTTTAAATGGATTCAACCCACATTTACCCATTTACCAATTTATGGCCAATTTACTACTTATATGGGTATCCAAATTCATTTAATCCTTATAAATTTTATCCACCCATTTACCCATTTTAATCCATTTATCTTTAATTTCATAACAATATTTAAATTTAAAAGATTTTTATATTTTTATATTTTTGAAAAATCTTATTATCATTCATAATTATAGGTGGCAAAATGGGTGGGTTGGGTTTAAATGGATTCAACCCATATTTTCCCATTTACCAATTTATGGCCAATTTACTACCTATATGGGTATCCAAATTCATTTAATCCTTATAAATTTTATCCACCCATTTACCCATTTTAATCCATTTATCTTTAATTTCGTACCAAAATTTAAATTTAAAAGATTTTTCTATTTTTTATTTTTTGAAATAATTAAAGAAAATAGATGAGTTAAAAATGATACTTCTCAACTGTTATTACTAGACAATTTTTAATGTCTAGTATTTAATAACATTATTATTGAATTTCAATCAAATAAAATTAGATTACTATTTTATATAATTTTGAATTGTGAAAAACTCAAGCTTATAAGTTTGAAAAACTCAACAGAACACCAAATATATAGAACACACTGCCTATATTTCATATAGCAAGACAAAAACTAAGACCAGCAAATTCCAAGAGTCGAAAATAATTCAGAATAATTAACAAGTAGACCATCTGTATTATGAAAAATAATATAGTATATAATAAGTAACTGAGAATAAAATAGGCCACCATTACAAACGTTATCAAGTTAAAAAAACTTCAACTATTACAATACTTGGCATTACAAATTTTATCACATTGAAGACAGTTCTTGCATTTATTACAATACTTTTGTTATTTGTCCTTTTAAAATCTGATGTTTTGTTACAAGTATGGAGTCCCTCTCGTCTTTGATCATAATATATTATTGCTATCATTAATAGTATTGGAGCAGTAGTCCATTTAGTATTTGCTATTATTTGCAATCTATACAGCATACATGGCCAGAGAGTTGAAAAAATAAAGGTACTAACCTAGAAGCCAACTAGGAAGAGAACTACAGAGATAATAGGTATTTGATTCAGGGGGCAACAAATTATATACCCTTTTCCAATGAAAGCATAAATTAGGAATTTATGCGAATAAAGTAAAACCATAAGCGCAGGTGGACATGAGGGTAGGAAGAGTGTTTGATAGAAATATATTGAATGAGTTTTGAAGAAGAGAATGGGATGGAAAAATTTTTAATTGCATGGAACAATTAGGGAAAAAGGAATAAATAAAAAGACTAAGAAATCAGTTTCATTGCATAAAATGAAATAGTAGTAAAAGTTGAATCTGTTTAGCTGTATGAGATATAATGGTTATAAATACCAGTCCTAAAATGAGAAATCAACAGAAGTAGCCAAAATTTAGAGAAATAGGAAAAAAATACATTTTGAGTACCCACGTATCTATCAAGGTGCAAACAACATAAAATGAAAGATTTTTAAGACTAATGCAAGGAACATTAGCGGCTGAATACTTCTCCGAACACATTGTATGACAAGTCATTAATTATTATCACAATTGAAGTATTCATAGTAATAAGTATTGTAGGGATCCCTTGCCCTTGCAACTTAACCCCATGCGGGTGTTGCCTAATCACCTCTAGATCAGTCTCACGCACCTCATGCTCAATGATGTTCGGATATCTGAATAAAAGTATAAGCTGAATAGCAGCAATGCAACTGCCATAGCCATTAGGAACCTGAATGCAAGTATAAAATATTTTTTTTGGTAATTAATACATGCCGTAAATGTTAATTAAATTGTCTATCCTATAATGTGTTGAGATTTTCTAAAAAAAAAAATTCTATAAGCACATTACAAATTTCAAAAATGAACTTACAATAACAAAAGGATGAGCATGGATGATGCCATAGATCAACCATACAAAACTAAAAAGCAAGGTGAATATAGCTAAAAGGAATGACAATTGCCCGACATCCTCTATCATAATTGCTGTCCATTGCATTTAATACAAATTTAATTTTGAAAAATTAAAATTTATAATATTTTTTACGTGTCTAATTTAATGTTTTGACATTGTAAAAAAGAACACAATAATGCATTAAAATAAATCCAAACATGGCCTAAAAGATTAAAGAGTAAATTTTAAAAAAAGGCTTGTTTGACCAAGCCTCTTTCTTTTTTGGTCCGATCCATTTTATTTTTTCATAACTGGTATTTGCACTTTTCATATTTGGCCTATCTTCTTTTTATTTTTCATTTATAGTCTTTTTTTCTTTATCAGCGGTTTCGAGTCAGTTTTTTGCGTTCTCGTCGTTTTGTTTTCTTCATCTTTGTCAACTCTTTGTTCTCTTTGTTCATCTTTTCAATTTCTTCTTATTTTTCATTTTCTTAAGCAGTTTTTTTATTGATTTGAGTTGTTATGGCAAAAGATAGCAGTGATTTTATTTTAAAGAAACCACATTCTTCTCCTTTGTTTCGAAAGAAGTTGGATATGGATTCTACGTTATCTAAAATGATCGTTGCGTCTAAAAAAAGGAAGAACAACGGTGAATCTAAAAAAAAGTACAGTTTTATTAAGAAATTGAAGTTGACTGAAAGCTCTGGTAAAAGATCTGATACTTGCTATAAGGTATGTTTTGATTCTTAGGTTTTTTATTGTTTGTTGTTGTTGTATATGTTGTGGTAGTTTTTTTTTATTTTTATTACTTGTTTTGATTTTTAGGGTTTTTGTTGATTTTTATTTCTTGTTATTGTTGCTGTATATATTTTAGTAGGTTTGTTTATTTTTGTTATTTTTTGTTACTTTTTATTTTGTATTAGGTTTAGGGAAATTTTTCGATAAGATTTCTTTCTTTTTATTTTGTTAATATTTTGGTACAGAGAAGGGTAAATTTTTTGTTGTTTCTTTTTGTTATTTTTGTTATTTTTTATGTTGTTGCAGACAGAGAAGGGTAAATTTTCTCTTGTTTCTTTTTTCTTTATTCTTTGTTGCTTTGTCTTTTTTATTGCTTTTTTATTTCTTTTCTGTTTCTTCTTTATTGCATTTTGTTACTTTTTTATTTCTTTTTTATTTTTTTATTTCTATGTGTTGCATGTTTTTTTTTGTTATTTTTTGTTGCTTGTTTTGATTTTTTTAATGTAATTATCATTATTTATTTCAGGAATGAGAGTATTTTGTTAAGCCAGATAAGCGTTTTATGAGTAGGGTTGCTTGTTGTGTGAATGAGAATGTATTTGTACATTTAAAGGAGAAGTTGACTAATAGCCAATTGGTTTTGTTCAAGAAAAGTTGTTTTGGTTCTTTTTTGGATATAAAAGATATTAAAGTGTAGCCTCAAGTTCTTCACCGCTATGTCAACCTAAATCTAATGAAATTTGGTTTGACATTTCTGGTTTTCGTTTAAGGTTTTCTATTGGTGAATTTACTGTTGTGACGGGGCTGACATGTGTTGATGATTTTAAGAGAAAGAAGATTGGAAAATCTTTGAAGAATAATTTAGTTAATAAGTATTTTAATGGTTCTTCAAAAGTGAATAGGAGTGATATTGAAGACCATTTTCTTTCTGCAGGTTTTGATTATGATGAGGATACATTAAAGTTGGTTATTTTTTACTTTGTTAGTAATTTTTTATTTTATGGTCCGAAGGATAAGTTTGTTGATAAATAATTTTTTGATGTTATTGATGTTGGATTGTATAATAATTATTCTTGGGGAATACATGCTTTTAATTTTACTTTGGATTCTTTAAGAGAAATGTTGATTGGGGTTGAGATGAAAGGATTGGATTATTATTTTTATCGTGTTTTTGGCTTTCTATTGGCTTTACAAGTTTGGTTTTATGAATGCTGCGATTATTGTGACAGTGTGTTTGCTGTTCATGATAGCTGTTTGATTCCTCGTATATTGAACTGGGGACATTCTTATGTGTTGAATTTTAAGAAACTGAATTCAAAGATTTTTAATTTATCTTCTTTCTAGGTAATTGCTTTTTTTTCTCATTTTTAAAGGTTTTGTTGGTTCTTGTTGTTTTTTATTGCTTATTTTTATTATTTGTTATTTTTATAGTTGAATTTGAGTAATATTATACCAACTGCTGCTGAAGAGGAGTCTTTTCATTTGAATGGATTTTTTGAGAAGTCAAAGGTTGGAAAAGCCAATGTTTCTGCTATCCATGATGAAAATGTGGATAGTGGAGATGATTTCGAAACATCTATCCCCCAAAAGCCTAAGAAAGTGAAATCTGTTAGTAAGAATGAGCCATCAAGTATTGGTCATGTTGTTGGTAGTAGGGATGGTAATTTGGAAAAGAAAATTAATAACTTAGAGAAAAGGTTTAATGTAAAAATTTATTTTTTGAGAATTTATGTTAATGGAAAATTTTTTGTTTTAGAAAGGAAGATATATGAGAAATTTTCTATTTTAGAAGGGAAGTTAGACAGAATTCTTCAACAGAAATTTTTTAATGTTTATCAGAATAAAGAGGATCAGAAAAATAATGAAGTTTTTTCTGAAAATAAAAATGATAAGGATGTTGGGGATGATAGAAATGGTACTTTCGATATTCTTTTGGATGCTGTTGAAGAGAGAAACAGTGCTGGTGAAGAAAATAAGAGGAATAAAGAGGAAGAGAAGAGAAGCGAAGAAGATGTGAAGAAAAATGAAGAAGATGTGAAGAAAAATGAAGAAGAGAAGAAGGAAAATAAAGAAGAGCTGAAGAGAAATGTTAAAAAGGAAGATTTGAAGAAAAATTTTGAAGAAGAGAAAGAAAAGAAAAAGATGTTTCAGGAGTTGGTGTCCCTTATGATTCTTCTAATACTAATTCTGATGATTTCTTTTTAGAGAAGATTGATAATATTGGAAAGAATTTGGGAGAGAGAAGAGTAAATTTTATGTTGTTTCTTGTTGTTACTTCTTATTGCTTCTTGTTACTTTTTATTTTTTTTGTTTCTTTTTTCATTTTTAATGTTGTTTTTAATTGTGTTTGTAGGGATCTACACATGAGCCTGTGAATATATGTGAAAATTCAGAGAGAGCTGTGGTTCCTTATGTTGAAGCTATAGCTCCTAAAAATTTGGATGGAAGGAGGGTTGTTAAGCCTGGTGTGTAAGTTAAATCTCTATTTGTTAAGGAGTTTAATTCAGGAGCAGGCTTAAAGGATATTGGCCAGTGTCGTTATAATGCTTGGCCTTTTGATGATTGTGTTGATGGTGCTCCTGATTTTAAAGAGCTTTCTATTTTTAACAAATGGATTGACGAAGGATCTTATAAGCGCAAAAAGTAACTATTTTATTTGTGTTTGTTATGTATTTAATTTTTTATAGATTATCTATTTTTTAATATTATTTTTTTTTACGTTTACTTTGAAGTATTCTGACAAACATGAGATTCTAAAACCTGGATTCAACTTCAATGTTACTATAATTTCTTCAAAAATATGGTTTCATACCTTGTTTTATGTTGGGGAGCTCATCAGTTGTTCAGTATGTTTCTTATTTTTTTATTTATTGTCTTTTATTATTATTATTATTTTGTCTTATTGTTATTTTTTTGTAGCACCTTAATGTGATTTTTTATTATTTTAGAAAATGGAGCAAATATTTTAGAAGTTGCACTATTAATTTCACAACAACAGATACATTATTTGATGAAAGTTTGCAGAGAGCTTATACTCAGTTTACAAAAAATAATTTTACATTTTCTTTTTATCATACTATGTCTGAGTATATATTAGGAAATGTGATGTTGTTGATGTTGAGCATATTTTATTCCCTGTTCATATCAGTTCTCAATAGCATTGGATTCTTCTAAGGTTGAGCATCAAGGATTGGTCTGTTTATGTATATGATTCTTTGAATGATACTCATGGCTATGCTACTGAAGTTGTTAAGACTTACAGTGTGATGTTGCCAATTTTTTTTAAAGAGATGGGAATTGGTTCTAATCATGAAATACCTTTACGTGTTGAAGTTATTTCTAATTTGCCTGTTCAGCAAACTCCGTAAGTATTTTTTTATTTTATTATTTTTTTGTTTTTTTTTTATTATTAATTTAATCTTTTGAATATTTTTTTCAGTAATTGTGGAGCTTTTATTTGTGCATTTGCAGAGTTTTTTTATTCATGGAATGGAGATTTCCAAAGAATTTGATGTTAAGGTTTATAGGTCAAGGCTTGCATTATCATTGTACCGGTACGGTATGAAAAAGCTGTATGGTAAAACTGTTAGTGACTCATAGCAGACTTAAAAGATCAGAAGGAAAAGGAAGCTGAAGAAGAAGTGATATGTTAGGAGTTATTTGTTTAGTATTTTTTATACTTTTTTTGTTGTAATGCAGTTTGTTTTTTAATACATTAAGTTTGAAATTATGTAATGCAAATTTATTTTTATTAATAGAAGTTTGAACTTTTTTTTGTGAATTTTTTTAAGTATTATTGTCATTTTTTATTTCTTTTTGGTTCTTTTTTTTTGTCAAGTTGAGGTTTCTATTGGTTATTGTTTCTTCTTATTTCTTTGAGTTACTTTTTTCACTAATTTTTGTGAATTTTTTAGTGTGGGTAAAAATAAACTTAGAGATATAGGAGGAGTAGACCATAAAAGATGAATTCAATGATACTACAAAGGTAAAAATAGCAACACTCTGCTTTTATTGTTTCTTATTGCTTTTTGTTGCTTTCTTGTTGCTTTTTGTTGCTTCTTGTTGCTTTCTTATTTACTTTTTTGTTACTTTCTTGTTGCTGCTTATTGCTTTCTTGTTGCTTCTTGTTACTTTCGTGTTGCTTCTTGTTACTTTCTTGTTACTTCTTGTTTCGTTTTGTTTCTTTTTTATTCTTTTTTTTAATTCTTATTGTTAGTGATATTAATATGAATAAATAAATAAATAATAATAAAAATGATCTGAAACGTTAAAAATCATATACCAACAATCACATTAATGAAATATTTGAATTCTTAGAATAAGAATGAAAAATTTTTGACTTATAAAAAAGAAAAATGTTTCTTTTTAGCTTTTTTGAGTTCATTTTTGTATGCCTTTCTATTGTGTCCAAGTTGTCCACACTTTCCATATTTGGTTTTATTTCCATTCTTCCATGGTGCTCTGATCCTTCTTTTTTTTAGTCTTCCAACTTTATTCTACTATGCAGTGGGTCTACTTATATATATTGCCCTTCATTTGGTATTTTCCATGTTGCTTGATTTGAAATTGGATGTACTGTTTCTTTGTATGTTTCCAAATAGTACCTGCTTTGTGTAGAAATGTGAGCAATATCTATATGGATCTTGATTCATTTACTTTAATATTGCAAGTGCATGTGGACATGGCAGCTCATCGATTTGGAACATGTTGCATGTGCATTTTCTTTCTTCTATTTTGACAATAAATGTTGTATTCAAGTCATAGACAGTGAATGTTTCTTTTGTTGAAGGTTTAGCCTGCATTGAAATTAAAAAATAAATGAGGAAAATAGAAATAAAAAGACAGCTGTGTGACTTGTTTCTTTTAGTATTTTTATTACTTTTTTGTTTTTCTTTGTTTCTTTTTGTTTCTTTTTTATTTCTTTTTGTTGCTATAATATGGAATGCAATATTAAATACAATATGAACTATTTCAAAAATAAATATTGAATGAAAAGTAATTGTAGAATGATAAACAATTGATACAACAACAAAAAATAATAACATATCTAATATTAAGCAAAGAAGCAATAATATTACATGTAGCTTTAGGCTTTTCATGTAGTTGTTATTAATAATATCTTGTGGTCTTTTAACAAGCGTGCTGAATGTTGATCTTGCAAGATTTCTATTTGTGTAAGTCCATTCTTGTACTAAAGCATGCAGGTACTATAGCAATGTTGTTATTGGTAGGTCTTTAGCTTTCTTGATCACCGCATTCAATGATTCAGCTATATTTGAAGTCATTGCTGAGTATTTGTTGTTGATTGAGAAAGGTTTAGCCCATTTATGATACCCAATATTTTTCAAGTATTAGGTTATCCTTTCATCAATCTTTTCCAAGTTGTTCATGTGGTACTCGAACTCTTCAATAATGTATGCTTTTGCTGCTTGAAGAAAAGAATCCTTGATGCTTTTTGAGTGCTTTTTGAAGTTATTTTTCAAGTTGTTTAAAAGATAGTATATACAAATACCATGGGCTGCTTCAGGGTATATTTCTTGTATTACTTTTTTTATACTTTTATGTTTGACATAAATTATAGAAATTCCTTCTCTACACCCAAAAGCTTATCTGATTTTTTTGAAGAACTATTCCTAAGATTCATCATTTTCAGAGTCAACAATAGAGAAAGTAAGAGGAAATATTTTACTACTAGCATCTTGTGTTGTTGTTGAAAGTAGTGTGCTACCATATGTTCCTGTCAGAAATGTGCCATCGACTACTACAATAGGTCTGTAATATTTTCAACCTTTTATTGATGCATCAAGTGCCATGAACATATAGAGGAATGAGTAGTCTTCTTTTGTATCGAGGTCAACAATTGATCCTGGATTTGTTATCATTATCATGTATAAAAAACTTGGTAACAGTGCATAGGATTCATCCGGTTTACCTCTTAGCATTTGAAGTGCCTTTTCTCTTGATCTCCATGCTTTTATGTAGTTTATATTGATGTTATATTCTTCTTTCATATCTCTCATTATATCTACTGATGAATATATGGTTTTGAAGACACTCTGGTATTTTGATTTTATGCAGTTAGCCACCAGAGTTGTTGTTGCTTGTCTTTGGTCTCCTAATCTGATTTTCATGCTGCATGTGTGGGTGTTGTTGAATGTTTTAATAATAAATTTGTCTATTTTTCTATTTTTGGAAGCTCTTATCACCCAGATGCTTTTTTCATCCATGAATTTAGCAATAAAGTTGAGAGTATTTGTCTTAAGAGTTCTGTATTGGAAGTGGTTCTTGACAGCACTAAGTTTTAATACTTCTTTGAATTCTTCTTTGTTGTTGTATATTACACCTTCTTCAGGTTCTGTTGCTATTTTGTTATAGATTGTTGATGATTCTTCACTGCCATCTTCTACTAGAAGGATGTCCGTCATCATTTTTGCATAATCTAGATAATCTGAATTTCGATTATTTATTCTGTATTTATTGAGTTGTGTTCAGAAATTGATACCAGATCTTTTTGAGTTATTGATTTTTATTGCAGCTTGTTGTTGTTGAAGCTTGTTTCTAAAAATTTATTCTTCTCAACAATGATGCATAGAGGGAATTTGGTCAGATCATACTCTTTCTTCTTTAGTTATAAATACAAGAAGAGAGGTGCATTGTCTTGTATTTTTAAAGATAGACAATTTTCTCTGACTTTATACAGTATGACCATTTGCTGAAAATCTGTTTAAATTTGAAGCTACTCTGATATTATTTTCAACATTTTATGAAAGGTGCAGTTTGGTTGTATTGTAATTCTTGTCACATCAAAATCAATATAATCTATTGCTTTATTCCAGTTTTTATTGTGATGAATGAAGACTGGTATGACTTCCATTATACCTATAATTAAAAAATCAAAAAAACTAGTTAGCTATTTTTATGTTTTAGGCAGTGTTGTTTTTTATTGCTTCTTGTTGCTTTTTAATTTATTACTTTTTTTATTTTTTTTGTATATTTTTGTTTATTATTTTTTGTCAGGTTTTGGTTTTTGTTGCTTATTGTTTCTTCTTATTTTTTTAAGTTGCTTTTTTTCACTGATATTTAAGGTTTTGTTATTTTTTGTTGCTTCTTATTTCTTTTTATTACTTCTTGTTTCTTTTTGTTGTTTTTTTGTTTCTCTTTATTTTTTTATTTTTTTTGGTATATTTTTGTGTAATTTCAGGTTTTTATTGGTTATTGTTTCTTTAAGTTGCTCTCTTCACTGATGTTTTAAGATTTTGTTGCTTCATGTTTCTCTTGTTTCTTTTTATTGACTTACTTCTTCTTCTTTTTTTCTTATTTTTTGTTTTTACTTTTTATTGCTATTTTTTAACCATTGAAAAAGCATTTATATAGTGTAAATCAAGTTTTAATATTTTTTATAATCATTATTTCTTATTTCTTATTGACAAAATATGATTACAGAAAAATAAAAAATCATATCTGATATATTTTTTAGGTGTGTACCTGTTAATGATTGTTGCTTTTGATCTTCAATGCTATTTCGGTTATTGTTTTAATGTTGATTTCTTTGATTTGTTGAAGAAAGTTATTACAGATCTAGCTTTTTCAGATCCATAAACTTGATTTGTTGAAGAAACTTATTTTCTATTTCTGTCATCAAATTCAGAAGAAAAAATAGCTAAAATCGATTGGAGAAGGAAGTTGTTCTGATCGTGAATTTGATTGATTGAAGAGAAAGTTGAAATTGATTGGAGAAGAATTTTTGGTGTTTGAGATCATGATTTTCTTGAGTTTATTTTCTGTTACTTTTTAGGAATCATGATCAGTGCTTGTTTTGAAATATTTGTCTTTTAGCTGAAAAAGATTAGCTTATATATGGTCTAAATCTAAAAAAAAAAACTTTCTTACAGCTATTTTTGAAAATACTTTTGGTCAATATGGCTTTTGATATTATTTTTAGTTTTCTAGCTATTTTTGAAAAAATTCCAAGAGAAAATGATGTAATATATATATAAGTCATAAAAAGCATAATATATAACAGCTACTATTCAAAATATTACTAAAATTTAGTTTTAACTCTATTTTTTGGTAGTGCAAAATTGTTGTAGAAGCAAGGGATGTCGCTAGTTATTTCATCTATAGAATCCAACTAAGAAATCCACCAGCTAATGAAACATATATTTTTTTATTTTCTATTCCATATTTTAATGGATTGAGAATAAATAATTTTTGAAGTCAATAATGATTATTAGTACGAAAAGTCGCAATGACAAATGGCATACGAGGATTATTTGTTTTCACAACCATACTGTGCTAATAAATTTAGAACCAATAGATACTGAGTTTGTGAACAAATTTTGTCATTACTTGGTAGTTGGTTGTTATTTCCATTGTTAATTCCATTGTTCACTCTATTTTCGAATTGTTTTGATTTTGTCATCATGTGTGTATTTTACCTAATCAAGAAATGACCATGTACTCTAAAATACATTACATTTTTGTTTGAGGGAAATAAAAGTAATTATTTCTGCCAAATACAATAAACAATTGAATCCTAAAATAATATGAAATGCCATAATTATAAATTAAAATAAAATTTTAAAACTACTAGTGTAACGTACGCCATTCTGAAAGTAATGTTCATGCATAGTGATTTACATGACATGTGGCATAGAGTTATTAGTTGCATGTATGTGGCATATGTATTATTCGTAGAGAGGGTATTGTTGTAGGAAAAGTTTGGACCTAGATGTGAAAAATAGAAGTTGTGGATTTTTGGAGTAATTGTCTTAACTCATTAAGGGTGTGTACAGAAGGTTTTGATATTTGTATATATATAATATTATGTTAGTTTGTTAAGAGATAATTAGGAATTTGTAAGTTGGTAAGCATTTAATGTTAGAAGACTTTGGTGGACAATTGGTGAATTTTGATTGGTGGGTTGTTTAGATGTATATCAATTGTGTGTGTGTGTGGGAAGTGAAGAAGAAAAACGTAGAGAAATAGAAGAAGAGGAAAGTGAGTGTATTCTTGATTTTTTCTTGGGAGATTTCTTAATTCTATTCTCATCTAACATCAAATTGGGAAGTGTTAGAAGGCCTAGAAGCTATT
>CATIWO010284434.1:0-37071 GCA_949673435.1 Macaranga tanarius | reverse complement strand
GAGGTCACACACTTGGGTGACTAGGGCATGTGATTCAAGAGTTGAATCCTCCATTCCAATCTAGTAGATACACTTGTGGTCTCCATCGGATCTAAGAAGTTTGTAGGTTTCTTAAACTTGAACTTCTTGTGCTTGTGTTGTATACATGTTGATGTATGTTTTTAGCTATGTATTATATGCAAATTGGATCTTGGGGATTGGAATTCTTCATTTGATGAAGAACTA
Source organism: Macaranga tanarius (assembly GCA_949673435.1). Classification (NCBI taxonomy): domain Eukaryota; kingdom Viridiplantae; phylum Streptophyta; class Magnoliopsida; order Malpighiales; family Euphorbiaceae; genus Macaranga; species Macaranga tanarius. The sequence continues at coordinate 36,846 of CATIWO010284434.1, read as the reverse complement.
TGCAAGTGAAAATTATTATTTTTCACCCTTTTGGGCATACACTTCCGCTTTAGTATGTTGCATAGCATGTTTCCTATCACAAATATCCATTTAGCTCCTTAATAAAATACTACTCTTCCCAACTAATCCTTAAACCTTTAATTGTTTCACTCAAGTCCCTATTTTCTTACAATTTAGTCCTAATCAACACTTACATTCCAATCTAACAACACCACTCTCTAACCACATATCCCAATGAATCATATATATAATTCAACAAGTAACTACCCACAAGATGCATACAACTCACATATTTTATGCACACATGAGTGCTAATGCACTATGTCCACTATTAACAAGTAATATGAAATGAAATGCATAAAATTGCATGCCTCCACTTTGCAGGCATTACTTTATAGAATTGAAGACTACTTCTACATCAAAGGTTTTCTAAAAGGCCACAAGCTTCATGGCAAAAATGTGAAACCAAAGAAGGTCACAGCTCACAATGTCCAAATCGATGCACCATCTTCATCTCACTCTGAGTCGGCAACTTTTACCAATGAAGAATACAAATAACTTATGGCATTGTTGCATAAAAACACTGGTAACATCCAACCTTTATGAATGCTACAGGTATTTCAAACACCAATTGTCATTTTGCTTAATTTGACCCTTCAGCAGACTTAAATTGGATAATTAATAGTGGTGCCATGCATCATATATCACGCCATCCTCTTGCTTCTACACACAAATTATCTAACAAGGATTTTATAATCCTACCTAATGGAAACAAAATAGCCATCCACTCAATTGGATAAATGCAAGTGACCCCTAATTTAATCATTGATGGAGTCCTTCATGTACCCAACTTCAAAGTCAATTTGATTTTTGTTAGTAAGCTCACCCGTGCCTTAAAATGCCATGTCATATTCTTACCTAATTTTTGCATTGTACAGGATGTGCTTACGAAGAGGATGATTGTCCTGGGCAAGCATCATGATGAATTATATTATCTCAATCCAAAATAGAATGTCCACCTTGTTAACTCTGTCAAACATTTTTCCTTCCTTTGGCATCAACATTTGGGACACCCATCCTCTACGCCTCTCCAAGCTTTATCCAAATCTATCCTAGAAATCATTCATAATAATAATAATGTTTATGATATTTGTCCTCGTGCTAAACACACTCGTCTACCTTTTCTAATCAGTTCCATATCTACTAGTGCTTGTTTTAATTTAATTCATTATGACATTTGGGGACCTCATCGTTTTAAGGCTCATTTAGAAGCTCATTATTTTCTTACCATTATGGATGATTATTCACATTTTACGTGGATTTATTTAATGAAGTTCAAATCTAAAACCCAACCTTTATTAAAATCTTTCTTCCCTTGGGTGAAAACAAAATTTCACACCTCTATTAAAAACACTTTGAGCTGACAATGGCACTGAATTTATTTCTCTGCGATCCTTTTTTGATAACCATGGCACGCAGTTTCAACATTCTTGCACTTACACACCTCAATAAAATGGTGTAGTTGAATGCAAACACCGTCATCTATTAAACACAATATGTACCCTTCATTTTCAAGCCAATTTACCACATCATTTTTGGGGTGAAAGCATTTGAACTGCATGTTATTTAATCAATCGCCTTCCCACAGCCTTACTATACTATCAAACACCTTTTGAAAAACGTCAGCATCACCCTTCATTGTATACTCACCTTCACACCTTTGGATGCTTATGCTATGCCACCAATCTCAAGCCCACACATAAATTTAATACTCATGCTTATAAATGCATATTTATGGGTTATCCACTTAGTCAAAAAGGCTACCGCCTGTATAATCTTGAGACACATTAATTTTTCACTTCTTGTGATGTCACATTCTATGAACATTTATTCCCTTTCACCACTCACACACTAACTCCTGAATAAAATCAGCCCAATTTACTAACACCACTTAATGAACCTCATTTCTTCCAGTAGAAACTCTTGCTCAACCATTAGATACTATCCCTGTCATATCACAACAGAGTTCCTAAGTGTCACCAGATCTCGTTACCAACCTAAACACACCACCCACACCTACCATCCCTGCCACATCACCAATAGAACATGAGCAACCAACCCCACTATCTGATTTACCTATGGAACAACACCACCCTACTACCACATCACCCACAACCTCTTTTGATTCAACTGCCCCTTGTTATTCCAATCGCACCACTAAATTACCAACCCATTTTCACGACTATTACCTAAATAATTATCAGATGCTTTTCTACAGTGACAACACCTCTTCCATGTCCAGCACGAGGCATCCCCTCTCCAGGTATGTCAATTACTCTAATTTTTCTATTAATCACCGTCACTTTCTTTCTACCATCTCTCAATTGACAGAAGCCATCACCTATGAACAAGCAAGACAGGATCTTAAATGGGTTGAAGCTATGCAATTTGAACTTTAAGCACTTTCAAATAATAATACATGGACCATGGTCCCTCTTCCCAAAGGTCACCATCCGATCGACTACAAATGGATTTATAAAATTAAGTATCATACTGAGAGGACTGTTGAGAGATATAAGGCTCATCTTGTTGCTCAAGGCTTTACCCAACACACATATATAGATTACACAAAGACATTTGCTCATATTGTAAAACTCATAACTGTGTATTGTCTGCTTACTGTTGCAACGATTTGAAATTGGAGTCTTCATCAAATGGATATTCAAAATGCCTTTCTATACGGTGAGCTCATTGAAGAGGTATACATGCAACCTCCTTCTGGGCTCAGTCGACTGAGGGAGCATATGGTGTGTCGACTGAGGGAGCATATGGTGTGTCGACTAAACAAATCCATATTACTGCCATATTATTATATGTTGATGATATGATCATCACAAGAAATGATGAAGCTAAAATCAGTGATCTCAAGAAATTCCTCAGTACTTGCTTTAAACTTAAAGATCTTAGCCCACTAAAATTTTTTCTAGGTGTTAAGGTTACATGCTCTAATGCAGGGATTTCCATATGTTAATGGAAATACACCTCAGATATTCTTCAAACTGCTAGTTTACTTGGTGCAAAACCAGCAAACTTTCCAATGGAACAGAATATAAAATTGACTTCCACAGACGGTGAATTACTTAAAGATCCAACTCACTATCATAAATTAGTTAGGAAATTGATTTACCTCACCATTACTCGACCAGAAAGCACTTACTCAGTATGCACTCTCAGTCAGTTTATGCAATAGCCACAAAAATCGCATCTTGATGCAGTGTATCGAGTCTTGTGATATTTGAAGAAGGCTCCGGATCAAGGACTATTTTTCCTATTAGATAATGAGTTAAAATTGGTAGGATACTGTGATGTGGATTGGGCTGGTTGTCCTATTACAAGATAATCTATCACAGGATATTGTGTCTTTCTTGGCAAATCCTTAATTTCATAGAAAAGCAAGAAATAAATTACTGTGTCTAGATCTTCAGCAGAGGCAGAATACAGGTCTATGGCAGCAAGTGACTTATGAGCTTACATGGCTGCAATATTTGCTATAGGAATTACATGTGCCACATCAACAACTAGCCACATTATTTTATGATAATCAAGCAGCCATATACATTACAGCAAACCCAGTTTATCATGAAAGAACCACACACATTGAATTAGATTGCCACACGGTTCGTGAACGAATTTAAAAAGGGGAGATCAAGACTGAATTTGTCCAGAATCAACAGTAAATAGTTGATATATTCACCAAACCCTTGGGCCAAGTCATTTTCCAATCACATATTGACAAGTTGGGCATTTTGGATTTACACGCTCCAACTTGAGGGGAAGTATTAAAGGAAAGAAATCAACAGATATTACAGGAAAAAAATGCAGATATTGAAGGAAAAAATCAATTGATTACTGTCATTTGACTAATTGTACAGTTAGAGAAATCATAGGAGCTGATTATGTTAATCATTCTTTTAGTTTCTTAGAATAGCTATCCAAAACTTATATATATATATATATATATATATATATATATATATATATATAGGCGTGTATTCTCATTGTTCATCAAGATACAATACAAAACTTTCACCTTTATTTTTCATTCTCTTTATTTTTTAGTTCCCATTATAATATCCAACTTTCAAATTGTCACTTTAAACTTCCAGAGAATTATTTTTTTCCCAGAAAAATACATGTACTCATTTTCTGGTAGTCAGAGCTAACGTGGCACTGATGTGTACTGTGACATGTAAATTTTTTTAATTTAAAAATTTTAAAAACTTATTAAAGTGGGACATGTGGGCACCATGTGTCCTACTAATTCTCTCTCTCATTAGACTAGCTTACTTGAGAAGCTTCAACCAACAAGCTTTAGTGAGAAGCTTCTTCATCTAGTCTTTCTTTCTAATTTGAAAAAAAAAGATTTGAGATACCTTTGTATCTCTCTCACTCATAGAGCTCTTGTATTTTGCTTTCTTTCTTCCTCATCTGAATACAAAATCGCTTCATCTAAGTGAGATCAACAGTAAGAAGGTGATTAGAGGAGTTTCAAAATCGCTTCATCTCAACTACCTCCATTTTCGTTTTCTTTTTTGTATTGTATTGCATACTTGTTGTAGGCGGCGGGTTCAGCACGCGCCTAAGTATCCGGTGACCATGACACTGTGCGGGCTCAGGGCCCACTAGGAATACAACTTGGGTCTTTTGACAGGCTTTTATTGGAGAATAGAGTCGCCACCCGAGTAAAATTCGAGAATACTTTTACAGCAACTGGATCCCATGGAGGGAGCCCGGCATCCGTCCTCAGAGATTGGGTTCAAAAACTGGGTATGGGCTTTTAGTGATCTACCCGACCTTACGATCGGCCTCCGTTTGTATTTTATATTTTATTATTTTTGATTATTTAATTATTCCTTTAATTACATGCAAATGGCTATTTTAATTCAAACAATTTCTAAATTTTATAACTTAGTCCAAGTTCATTTATTAAGTCCAATTTCATACAATTTGGTCCTTGACCCATACATTCATACACCATTCCAATTACCTGAGAATATAAAGAAAAAATAAATAAGTAAATACACAAAAGGGCAGCGTGCATGGCAACAGTAACATGCACGTTGCAAAAGAGAAAGAAAATAGGTTGATCTTTCTTAAAAAAATTGAAATGAAGAAGCATGCGCCTCTGTTCTTTGGTTCATAGAGGCGCACGCCTCTGTGGAGTTGGGGCGTGTGCCTCTCTGGTTTTCTGCAGAAACTTATTTTTACAAAATTTAAGCTATAAATTCACCGAATTTTTGATAAACAATATAATAGAGTCATAAATTAACACATACTTATTAGAGAACTCACTGAAACACACCGCAAATAAAGAAAAATAATTACATGATAATTATCAAAAATTATAAAAAATAGAGTATGTAAAAAAAGAAGAAAATTTTACTGTGAAACTTGGATTGAAAGTAGTTTAGCCCTCAGATTGATTCTGAAACACTTTTCCTACCTCAGGAATCCCGAATTCAGGTTTTCTTGTTTAATTTTTAGTTCTGGTTTTGGTTTTCTGTCTTTTGATTTCTTTTTTTGGTTTCTTTTTTTTCTTTTGCCAAAACGTTTCCCCTCTTTTCAGAGGCTCTCCCTCTCTTTTTTATCCCCCATTCTCTCCCTCAATCACTCACTTGCCCCCCACGTTCCTACAACTATTTATTTATTTTGTCAAAAGTGTCAGACGGTGGTTGAAGGAAGGCGTGCGCCTTTCTTCTACAGAGGCGCACACCCTCTATTCTGAAGAGGCGTGCGCCTCTGTTCTTTTTTTTTTTTTTGAGCTTATGGGCTGGGTTCATGTGTTTTAGGCTCGGTCCAGGCTTTAGGCTTATTTAGGTCTCTCACAAATGGGCCAGATCTAATTCTTTTACTGAGCCAGGCTTAACTATCATTTTTATCATTGGACTTTTACCTCGTGGACTGGGCCAAAACTATGTGTCCACAGTTTGCCCCTCTGCTTTTCAAAAATCAAAATGCAAGTGATGTAATGAGATTTATGAAAAAGCACATGCAAGTATTACAACAATTTATAAAAATACAGAAATATAGACAGTGAAAAAAAATTCCAATCTTCGGGGTAAGACAAAGAATTCTTATTTTATTCCGTAAACCTTGATGTTCAAAATTAAGATGATTTAAATTGGATAGGCAGTCTCGCGCCATCAGCCTTGATGCTCAAAATTAAGAGGTTAGAGACTTGCTGCTAGGGTTTCCGTTTGTCATCCTCGGAGTTTACTATCCGAGAGGACATTTCAAACCATTTTCGTCAACCTTGATGTTCAAAATCAAGAGGAAAATAACTTCAAACCGTCAACCTTAATGTTCAAAATCAAGATGTTTTTTTTTTTGAAAACATTTCAAGTCGTCAGCCTTGATGTTCAAAATCAAGAGGCCTTTTCAATCACAAAAAATAGTAATTATCTTTTCAAGATAAAAGCTTTATAATCACTTCGGGTGCTAGACAAAAATGAATGAAAACAAATGAGTTGAGCCATATAGCCACTTCAGACGTTAGACGAAAACAAGTGAAATAAGCCGTATAGCCACTTCAGGCATCAGGTAAAAATAGATGAAAATAAGTCGTGTAGCCACTTTGAGCGTCAGGCGGAAAATAAGTGAAACTAGCCATATAGCCACTTCAAGCTTCAGGTAGAAAACAAGTAAAAGAGCCATATAGCCACTTTGAGTGTCAGGCGAAGATAGAAAAAAGAGAGCCGTATAGCCACTTCAGGCATCAGGTGAAAATAGAAGAAAAGAGTCATATAGCCACTTCGGACATTAGGTAAAAATAGATGAAAATAAGCCGTGTAGCCACTTTGGGTGTCAAATGAAAAATAAGTGAAACTAGCTATGTAACCACTTCGGGCGTTAAGCGAAAATAAACAGACATGAGCCACATTGCCATTTCGAGCGTTAGACGAAAACTAGTAAAATGAGCCGTATAGCCATTTTGGGTGTCAGGCGAAAACATATAAAATAAGCCGTATAACCACTTCATGCATCAGACAAAGACAAATTAAATGAGCTATATAGCTACCTCGGGCATTAGGCAAAAGAAGTTAAAATGAGCCATATAGCCTCTTCGGGCATCAAGCGAAAATAGAAGAAAAAGAGCCACTTCGGGCATCAGGTGAAAACAAATAAGTTGATCCTTATAACCACCTTGGGCTTCAGGTGAAGATAGAAGGAAAGAGCCATATAGCCACTTCGGGCATTGGGCGAAAAGTATTTTCCAAAAAGAATTTTATACAGTGGTTGTCAACCTTTGTAAAATACAAATGAGCTAATGCATGTATGATTATAATACTCAAGAACTTGTGAAAGCAACTTTAAAAAATACAACTTCGTATGATGCATGTATGCATGAGATTCAAAAGTGAGTTTTACAAAATAAATGACTAGTCAAAAGCCTCTTCCATTTAGAGCTTATCTTGGAAAATTGGTTTCTTCTTCTATTATAGAATCTAAATTTGTAAATTGAGTCTATCACAGACTGCCATTGAGACCAGAATTATTAGAAACAAAAACTAAGACTCCCATAGTTAGACTGGAATGAAGATACAACAAATGCCTCTTAGCTTGATTATGGTCTAAGAATATATGACTGTTGTAGGACTGTCATAAGTATGTTCGATATAAAAGAGACACTCCAGTTACCCCCCAGTAAGCTTATATGATTGCCCCCAGTTTAAAATTACAACCAATTTTATTTTTGTATTTCCTCTTTTGCCTAGGCCACTCTCTTTCTGAGGGCTTTCGAACCTAGCTGGGTCTTTTCATTTTTTACTATTTTTTATCTTCCCTATTTTTCCTAGATTGCTCCCTTTCTGAGAGTTTTTAATCTAGTTAGGTGGTTGCAAAATCATGCTGATAGTTAACCATTGTCGGTCGGCCTAACTGCCTGACATCCATGTTGTTGTGATGTACTCGTTACTCACTGCTTATTGACTTGATACTCATGTGACTGACTGTTTGATATTTGTATTGCAACTTTAGCTATTGATTCTCTAAATTTACTATTGATCCATGTCTGACAGTTCGTGTGCTAATATCACATCAATTAAGCCCATTTTGCACGATTGCTCATTCGTTACAACTGTGCACGCTACATTATGCTTGTTATTGACCAGCCTCTTGTAGATTTTTTGGTCAAATATTTTTTAGCTCATAGGGATTTTAGAAGGTTGTTGAAGATGGGTTTTAAAAGGAAATTTTATTTTTATTTAGGTAAGGATGAAAAATTTTTAATGGTTGTATAAGGATCGACTTTCTCAAAGATTGGTGGTATTCAAGATTCTTCTTTTCTTATTTCTCTTCCTTCCTCTTCTCTTTTTCTCTTTTTCTTTTTTCTTTTTTCTCTTTTCTTTCTTTCTTTTTTTTCTCTTTTTTTTTCTTTCTTTCTTTTCATGGTTTTTCTATTTTTAAGAGGGTCAAAGAGAAGTGAAAGGTTTGATGCCCAAAGAGCAATTGAAAGTTGATCCTGAAATTTAACCACTTTTATTCACTAGGGTTTCTTTTTCTTATTATTTCACTTTCTTTGTCTCTCTCTCATTCAAACATAACATAAGATGCACAATTATAACAAATTCACAATCATATAATTTGAGTCGTCTGATGTTTATTAGCGTACAAATAGAAAAGTTCCAGCAAACATTATTTTGTTACAGTCATAGGAGACACCTACAGTCATTCATATATGTCCAGCTTCAAGTCACCCTCAATTTGCACACCAAAGCTGTACAATTCCTCAAAGTTTCTGATGCCCATGTTCTTCAACTTATCAGCTATGAGTGGAATGCAGGCTTCTGTAGCTATGAGTAGTTGATCTGACTCTGTTGGTTTATGCTTTATCTGAGCCAACTTTCCCCTCCATCTAGTCAGAAAGTCGATGAAGGATTCATCAGGATCCTGCCTTGTATTCTGCAATTCTTGGAGGGAGACTTCAAACTGAGAATTTAGCCTATATTACTTGATGAAGGCTGAACAAATCTCCTTCAAGCTCTGTTGAATGTGTACATCTAAAGTGTAGTACCACTTAATAGTAGCTCCTGTTAATGACATCAAAAATTGCTTAATGATTTGCACCTTAGTTAGTCCGGTGGGCTTCATGAAGGTGACATACTATCGGAGGTGCAGGTGGGAGTCATATGTCTCATCATACTTCTTGATTTCAAAAAATCTATATTTTAGGGGCAGTGGTTCATCTTCTTCCAAATCCAAGTCAGTGAAATTATATTGGAGCCCATACTTCTTCATCGCAGTTTACAGCTGATCCATCTGTCTTTTCATATCTTTCTCCCATTCAGGTTCAACTAAATTCTTTGCTACTTTTAGTTTTCCTTCATGTGGTTCAACAACTATGGTTCTGGTTTCAGAGTCTTCTTCATCCATGGGCCTCTTCCCAAACATATCAGCAATCACCTCTGTGCATATCTGTTGCACATCATCCCTATGTTCCTTTAGAATTTCTTACCTGAGGGATTCTAAATCACAATTGGAGGGTCCCGACATTCTGTTCCTTATGATATGTTCTCAATTTACTAAGTGGATTCTTAATATTAACTGATCAAATCTCCCTTGACTTGCTTCCAAACAGTAGAGACCTTTGACTGTAAAAGATGAATTTAAAAAATAAAAATGACTGACATGCATGCATGAAATGTAGATCATTTTTTTTTATTTTTTTGTTTTTTATGCACACAAATAACAAACACACATAAGTTTTAATAACACAGCCTTCCAACCTTATTCCTTCCACATACGTGTTCAAGGCGAGTCTTTTACTTAAAATTTTTGGTTCGAATTTTAATTATCAACAGGGAATAATAAAATCAATGTACATGTATGGGCTCTCGAGATAACTAAAGTCCAACATAACGGGCCATGGTAGAAGGACAAAAGTCCAATCTAAAATGATTCATCATTATTGGGCTTGGGCTTTATGAATGAGACTACTATATGCCAACAGAATACATGCATTAGAGGAAAAACTTAAGGGTAGTTGTTAGGGTACTATATGAGCTGAGTCTCGGGTAAGGTTAAAGGCTCCTACAGTCTTTTATATACTCTCTTTCTGTCTCCCCACTCAAAGGTCCAAATGACGTACTCAATTGTACTGCACTGTGAGTGACAATAGCTATATACTCCACCACCAAGTTTGAGTGAAACACATGCAACAAAGTAACAACCATTGTCAGATTATTCGGGACTGTGTGCACAGTATGTGAAAATTGTGTAGTAAATGCAAATGCAGAAGAAATATTTAGACAATAAAAAAATAATAAAACACAAAACACTGGAATCAGTTTCTCTATCCCGAGTGGAGTCGCCACTGTAGGCGGCGGGGTTCAGCGCGTGCCCAAGTGTCCGGTGACCACGATACTGTGCAGGCTCAGGACCCACTAGGAATATAACTTGGGACTTTTAACGGGCTTTGATTGGAGAATGGAGTCGTTAGCCGGGTGAAATTCAAAAATACTTTTACAGCAACTGGATTCTACAGAGTGAGTCCAACAGCCGTCCTCAGATATTGGGTCTGAAAACTGGGTATGGGCTTTTAGTGGCCCGCCCGACCTTGCGATCGGCCTCCATTTGTATTTTATATTTTATTATTTTTGATTATTTAATTATTCATTTAATTACATGTAAATGGCTATTTTAATCCAAATAATTTTTAAATTTTATAACTCAGTCCAAGTTCATTTATTAAATCCAATTTCATGCAATTTGGTCCTTGACCCATACATTCACACACCATTCCATAATTCACAATAAAATAACAAATAAAAATAAAAACATGCAAAGAAATAGAGGGAGGAGAAAGGAGTTATAACCCTTTTTACATACAGAATAAATAAATAAATACATCACAAATTAAATAAACTAAAACTAATATCAAATCTAGTAACCCATGGGCTACTTAATGTTTAGGCATGCAAGATAAATTATGGGTTAAATTTTTCAAATAACAAACAACCTACAAAAGATATTAAAAAGTTAGTACAAAATAAAATTAATCAAATTCTAACTTAATTATTTCACAAGAAAAATTAAATCTAAAAATTAATTAAAAATATCAAATAACCTAATTAAATTAACAAATAATTATTTAACTAACATTTAAATCACCAAAAAAATACAATAAAATATTACACAAAATAAACAAGCAAAAATAAACAAATAAAATAAATAAATAAAAACAGAGATAATAAAATATTAAAACACCAACTAAAAATAAAAAAGGAAAAATATTAAAAGAAAGACTAAAATAAAATAAATAAAAATAGTAAAATAAACTATAAAAACAAAGAAAAAATAAATAAGTAAATAGGCAAAAGGGCAATGTGCATGGCAACAGTGTCATGCACGTTGAAAAAGAAAAAGAAAATAGGTTGATGGGCCGATGGCCCATCAACTTTCTTAAAAAATTTGAAATAAAGAGGCATGCACCTCTGTTCTTTGCTTCACGGAGGTGCATGCCTCTGTGGAGCTGGGGCGTGCACCTCTTCATCTAATTTTCTGCAGAAACTTATTTTTATAAAATTTAAGCTATAAATGCACCAAATTTTCGATAAAGGATATAATAGAGTCACGAATTAACACAGACTTATTAAGAAACTCACTAAAACACACCGCAAATAAAGAAAAATAATTACACGATAATTATCAAAAATTATAAAAAATAGAGTATGTAAAAAAAAAAAGAAAATTTTACTGTGAAGCTTGGATTGAAAGTATTTTAGCCCTCAGATTAATTCTGGAACACCCTTCCTGCCTTAGGAGTCCCGAATTCAGGCTTTCTTATTTGATTTTTGGTTCTGGTTTTGGTTTTTTTATCTTTTGGTTTCTTTTTTTCGTTTCTTTTTTTTTTCTTCTGCCAAAAAATTCCCCCTTTTTTAAGAAGCTCTCCCTCTCTTTTTTATCCCCCATTCTCTCCCTCAATCACTCACCTGCCTCCCTCAATCACTCACCTACCCCCCCACGTTCCTACAACTGTCTATTTTCTTTTGTCAAAAGTGTCAGACGGTGGTTGAGGGAAGGCGTGCACCTTTTTTCTATAGATGCGCACACCCTCTGTTCTGAAAAAGCGTACGCCTCTGTTCTTTTTTTTTGAGCTTATGGGCTGGGTCCATGTATTTTGGGTTCGGTCCAAGCTTTGGACCTATTTGGGTCTCTCACAAATGGGCCAGAATTCAATTCTTTTGCTGAGCCAGGTTTAACTGTCATTTTTATCATTGGACTTTTACCTCGTGGGCCAGGTCAAAACTATGTGTCCACACTTATCTTTAAAGAAGTTTAAAAATATGACAAGGACCACGACCTAAAGAAGAATTGTTTTTACAGAAATAGACAAAAGCTTGGTAGTAAGGTTTGAAAAGCAAAAGAATAAAATAGTGGTGGCGTCCACTGTTATTAATAGAGACAAGAGCACCAAGTAAAGTGAAGAAATTTATTTTTTATACATATATTACCTACATAGATGTGTTAAACCCTAAATAAAGAAAAGAGTGATATACATCGGGATTATTTACATTCTCTTGGTGGTAAGGTTTGAAAAGCAAAAGAATAAAATAGTGGTGGCGTCCACTGTTATCAATAGAGACAAGAGCACCAAGTAAAGTGAAAAAATTTATTTTTTATATATATATGACCTACATAGATGTGTTAAACCCTAAATAAAGAAAATAGTGATATACATCGGGATTATTTACATTCTGAAAATTTTTTTATTGTTTATGAATTTAATATGGTTGTTGTTGAGGTTGGTGATTATAAAATAACAATGTGTTGTCTTCTTTGTTTGTACTTGATGATAGTTATTGGTTGAAAGTGTCAAACTTACCTCATTTATTATTTTATTGCACCCACAGACCACCTGCTGAATTATTTAAAGTACTATAGGGGGCAATTTGGAGAATGGGGTTACCATAATGGGGAAGTTAGTCATCAATGGTTTGATACTAACACTAATTCTCTCATTAGATTTGATGTATGGGCTAGAAATTTAGGGGTGGAAGGAGATGTTATGTATTATTAGAGACATCCTGAGATGGATTATCAGTCAGGTTTAAAAAAATTAGAAAATGATGGGTGTGTCTTTGAAATGTCATTATATGTTGTTGATTTCGGTGAGGTTGATATTTATATTAGGCATTTAACTAACAAAGAGGTTCAAAAGATTAAAAATCCTTGGAGCAGTCTGGTCATAGAAGAAATCAATGATGATAATAATGAGGAAGTTAGGGCAGAGCAGCTACCTACTATCAGAATGAGCAGGCCAAAGGAGTTGCAAAATCATAAGGATAAGAGGCCAGTGGTTTAAGTCCTTTGAAATTGGCTTTAATTGAGAATGTGCCTTCAAACCAAAATATGGAAGGGTTTGATGCTGGTTATATTAGAGATGAAGAAAATGAGGTAGCAGAACAAGAGGTTGCTAATGCTGATGTAGCAGAACAAAAGTTTGCTGATGGTAAAGCAACAGAAGAAGAGGTTGATGATATAAATGAGATTGGTCAAGAAAATGTTGTAGTGAGTAAGGCAGAAAAGGCTAATGATTTTATAGATCCAGATTATAATTTGGTGAATGGTGATGAAGATTTGATAGAAGTGCTAAGAGAAACATGTCAACTGAGAGATAAGAATGGTCTTGAAATTGGTGAGACATAAAATGTGGGACTAAATGAGGAAGACCAAGACGCAGAACCTAAGGCAGATCGGGAGGTAGCTAAGATGGCAACAAGTGAGGTTCCAAGTGGTATGAAAGTGAGAGGGAAAAAGAGTCAGCAAAGGAAAAAGGCATCTGATAAACTAAAATATAAGGGCATTCACATTAATAGTGGTGGGGTAGAGGTAACTATGAGAGTTACAGAGAATGAGGTTAAGTCTAACTATACACCATCAGATGAGCTGCACATAGCATCAGAGTCTGCTGGAGATGAAATGAGGGTAAGAAAAAGAGTTAAATTTCCTAGTTTTAATTCTGAGAGGAATATGAATGACCCCACATTTTCCATTAGAATGCTTTTTACAACTAAAAAAGAGTTTAAATAAGCATGTAAGCAGTAGGGAATTAAGCATTGATTCCAATTGCACTTCCTTAAAAATAATAAACATGCAAGAGTTGTGGATTTTGGATATATGCATGCAAGTATAATAAGCATGATAATGAAGATTATAAATTTTAAGTGAGAACATTCAACTTGAAGCATACATGTCCAAAGGAGCATACTAACTTTCACTTTACTTCTCAATGGGTTTCTCAACACTATATTGAAGAGTTTAGAAGTGATCCCTCTTGGAAACTTAAAGCTATTGTAGATAGGGTAAAAAAAGAAATGAAAATTACTATATCTAAGATGAAGGTATAGAGGGCATGGGACTATGCTCTAAGGTAGATTAATGGTGATGAAAAGGAGCAATATACAAGGTTGTGTGACTATAGAAAAGAATTACTAAGGACAAATCCAGGTAGCACAGTTGAATTTAAAATGTTTAAATTATATAGTAGTTATTTGTACTTACAAAAAAAATGTAGGATTGAGCATTATTTGATGGTTAATAATGCCCAGCCCAATAGTTCTCATTATATATATTTAGAGAGCCATAATTAGATAATAAAATGTGTGTGTTAATTTCTATTATTAAAAAAAATAGGTAATAAAGTGGTACAAATAAATATAATAATAAAAATTTATAATTTTTAAATTTTGAAATCACAGATAAATTATTTAAAAAATGAAAAAAATGACGTGCTATATCCGGGAAACTGTGGCGCTGAGCCAACCGCGTATATCCAGCTATTAAGCTGACTTTATGGTCCACTAAAAACTCAACAAAAGGGTCCCGCACACTCACTCCAATCACCATCGTCCATTTCTCAATCAATCACCACTTAAAGTTTGATCAAACCTTTAAAAATTTAAATCCCTGCCTAAATTATCTAAAGTACGGTGTTGGTCAAAGCAGGGGATTAAAAAACCCCAAAACAAGCATCATTTGATAAACAAATTCAGACACAAATCACACAAAAAGCAACAAAAACAGACAATTACCTTATAATAATTAATTATAATTAATCCACCATCAAAAGCAGAGAGAGCACAGCAAAAGCAAAGCAAAAAACACACTGCTAACTCACTGCTCTCTGTCTCCGTCTCCACTTTGCCCCCAAAAATTATGGCTCTCTCCGTCTCCGTTTTAGCCACCGTCACTTCCCTCCACCTCATCGCCTTTGTCCTTGCCATCGGCGCCGAGCACCGCCGCAGCCACGTATGCATACTCTGTTTTTTTAAGTTATTTTTGTGTTTAAAGAAAAAAAGTTTTTAACTTTTTTTGTTGGATTTTAATGTATGGAATTTCAGGCGAAGGTTGTGGCAGATGAGTACGACGAGAGGACTTACTGTGTGTACACAACGGATGCTTCTACAGTGTATGGACTGGGAGCTTTTGGGCTTTTGTTGATAAGCCAAACGGTGGTTAACGTCGTTACCAGGTGTCTCTGCTTCGGTAAAGGTCTCTTGAGTGGCAGCTCCTCCACTACTTTTGCCATCTTCTTCTTCATCCTTTCCTGGTAATTTTACCTTTTTCTCCCTCTTTCTAAATTAGTCTTTTAATTAATAGTTGCTTAGCTGTATCATGTGTCCTAAAAAAAAAAAAAAAAAAAAAACCTAAGTTCCATCATATTTGATCAAGTGGGCCCCACTTGAACCGACAAATAATGCCAGAATTTTGTAACAACCTTAATTAATAATGTGTTTGTGTTTGTTTTAAAGGTGGCTAATTTGAAGTGATTGTTGATCTATAAACTGTTCAGTTTGAACTCAGTTTGTCACTTGTAGTTTTTGAAGTTTGCCATTGCTAGTCCAATGTCAAGAGCTAGTTCAGTTTGAACGTTATGTATGAACTCATTTTGAGCCTATGAGGCTATAACCCATGAATCATGATTAGATTGTTAGTGGCCTTGCAGTCTAGTGTGTGTACTTTGTAGAATCATTGGATCATTTTATTTTCATTAGTGAGCTCTTGATTGAATTAATGCTCATTATAAAAACTTAATTGCCTAAAGAACTATAAGTTTAGTCGCTGTCCCCATCCCACCTTTTTGAATTTTTACCCCTTTTATTTTACTAAAGTGATAATGTTGTTGAAGAGCTTGGAGTAATCAATCACACTATATAGCTAGGGATAACTATGTGTCTTAGCAATCTTACTTATTTCTCCCATTGATTTATTCAAAAAGACTTGGTCTTTTCTGAACTATATGCATCCTGCATGGAAAATTTTTATTTTTGCTTTAGGATAAGCTTCTTGGGAGCTGAGGCGTGTTTGTTAGCTGGTTCTGCAAGAAATGCTTACCACACCAAGTACAGAGCGATCTTTGGTGTTGAAAACCTATCGTGTGCCACCCTCCGCAAGGGTGTCTTTGCTGCTGGGGCAGCTCTTACATTATTGTCTATGTTGGGATCAATTCTTTACTACTGGGCTCACTCTAGAGCTGATACTGGTGGATGGGAGAAGCACCAGAATGAAGGCGTTGGCATGACCACTCCAAGTCATCCACAGCAGAATATTGGTGAATTTGAGAAAGTTTAATGAAGGTTTGATTAGAATAGTATTCACAGTTTTGGGGGAAATATGAATAGGAAAAAAAAGATGAAATGGTGTTAGTTAGCTATGGATATTACATGTCTCAGATGCTAAATATATAGTGCTTGCTTATAGTTGTGATTCATTTCGTGCCTACTTTTCCATGATTATGCTTTATTGATGTACAACTGCTCGAATATGGATGTTGAATAGCAATGTATTATGGGTGACTTATACTTGGGTTCAATCTAAAGCGTCCATGATCATACGAGTTATTTTTCTGTTGTATATGCTAACTGAGATAAGCGGGAATAATTCTTCCTATAAGATGAGAAGAGAAAAAAATGGGAAGATGAACTTGACTGTGATTGTAAGCAAAAAAAGGCCTTGACTGTGATTGTACTATATTGAGTATATATCACATTTTCATTGGTTAAGTGGAAAACACCCATATATCTGTTCTGCTAATACTGTCTTCTGTGTATGGTATATCCAAATAATAGTACTGTTAGTCATCTGCAGTGATTTATTTCTGAGGAAATCTTTTTTGAACATTGTAAGGGAGTTTTCACCACTTACATTGTGATGAATTGAACCTATAGGCTATAACCTTTTAAATCTTTAAGGGAGTATTTGTCGGTTGGCCAGAGACTAGGTGTTAGGTGCCGCGGATGGTACCTTGCTAATTCCGCTAGTTATCCTTTTGCCTGCTAAACATTAAGACACGCCAATTGTGAAAGAATAGATTATCAAGATATCTCAAAGAAAAATTATTTAGTCTTTTTTATACCTTAATTATCTTGTCATCTTACTTTCAATAATCTTATATATAGGCCAACCATTTATCAATTCTTGTTGGTTTGAGTTATATATACTAGAGATATCGAACAGGGGCAAATAGTCTGTAGTGTAGTCCTATGAAGGCATTTTCTAATTTCGAACAAGAAACAGACACAAAGAATTCACTCCCACAATCAGTGAGCTTTGCGTTATTGGTACTGAAGTCGTTTATAAGACTGCGAGGTCTTAAGTTTGCGTCGGAACTCCAGTATGAGCCAAATGAATTAAAATAATAAAAAAAAAAAGAGAGAAATCACTATCGCAAACAGAATTCTATATATAGAACCAAACTTTAGGCATAAAACCAACACATGCAATAAGTAGCCATGACAAGCCTGACTTGGCACTCCAACTGTATACAAACCGACTAGACATGAAGAAAAGCTAGAGAACTAGAAAAACATCACTCAAATACACTGGAGCAAATAAATAAAAAAGCTAGCTAGCAGTTGGGGAATGGAGAGCCACAAGTGGTAGCTACCCTTTTGGCATTAGGAGAGTTGACAAGCTTTTGTAGGTTTGGATTCTTAACATACTGGCAAAGGCAAGGTTTCTGCTCCTCTAACTTGCTGCAACAAATTGGTGATGGAGGGCTTGAAGATGTGATTGCATCTGCACATGCGCTTAGCTCTAGTGGGTTACAAGTCACAGCCCGAGACACCTGAATTGTCTCCCCAAATAACAGAACAACCAGAAGCAGATATATAGCACATGATAACTTCATTTTCACCTGCTAGAAAGGAACAGAAGTGAGGTTTTGGAGTTGATGTTGCAGTTTGTGGAGAACCCCTCTTCTCAATTTATAGGACAGAATTAATAGTGGAGGAATAAAGCAACCAATTACAATGTTTGTAATTTCAGCAACCACTATACTTCAAATAGAGAAGAGTAGATTCATCCTTATTTGATAAAAATTTTTAAAAAAGAAATAGAAATTAGAAGTTTAGGCTCCGTTTGTTTGCTAGAAAAAAATTCTGTTTCTTGAAAAATATTTTTTAGAAATAATATTTTCCAGAAAAATATAATATTTTTTTTATGTTTGGCTACAAAACTAGAAAAATAGTTGAAATGTATTTTTGGTATTTAGTTTGCAATAAATTTTTTTCTAAATTATACAATATTATGTAAAAATGGTAACATTATTTTTTATTTCTCTCTCTCTCTTTATATTTGATAAGCATTCAAGTCTTGGAAAATAACTTCCCGTCCTTAGAATGGGAAGTTATTTTCACATATTTTCAAGTTATTTTTCTTTGACTAATAACTTATTTTCCTTTGACTTATTTTATTTTGGTAACCAAACATTAGAAAATATAGAAAAATATTTTCAAGATAAATATTTTCCACAAACAAACGGAGCCTAATAATTAAATATTTTTTTAGAAAATTTTTTTATTTATTTATTACAGTGCCTATGTATCAGATTTTCATATGAGTAATAAATTTTATTAGTATTAAATAATTAAAATATGTGCCAATTATTAGTATAAAATATTCCTTGTTGACTTTTTTATTATATTATATTCATTTAAAATAGATAAAAATAATTTTTTAATTAAATATTAAATAATATTTGGAGGAATTCTAAATGTATTTTAATTAATTTACTTTATTCATTTTCACATATTCTATTTTTTGGCCACTACTACAAAAGTGGAGAGGAAAATCAATCTGACTAGGATTAGGTGTTCCGTAATATCTTGGCCATTAGTCTAACAATACAGGACATTTTCAAAAATATTCAAACTAGAATTAATAAAAAAAAAAAAATCAAGACCATGATTGACGAAAATAAAATAAAAGGATAGAATATTCATTTTATATTGTTGATAGCTAGCTCTAATGTTGGATGCTGCCATGCTAGCTCCTTAATCCTCATCATGATAAAAGACCACTTTACCTCCTTTATATTTGCTTTACTGAGTAATTAATCAATTGTTCTTGATTACTGTATAGTAGACTAGGGACCATAATTTGATTCAATTAATTTTTAAGTCTATCTCAAATGATACCCTTATCTTAATATAATGTCATAAGAATTTGACCTTTACGACCATCACATTACTGTGTTTTATTTTTGTTTTATTTCTCCATTACTTTTCCCCTTCTTTGTCTATCTTTTTCCACAAAAGAGAGAAATTTTATTTTTGCAAATTGAATTGTAATTTTTTAACATGATGAAAGAATTTTTATTATTTAACTATTCAATTTTCGACCCTTCTCTATTAATAAAAATAGTTAGGTGTTATCAATATTCAGCCCATATATGTTGATAAGAATGAGTTATTTGCATTCATGGTACCCAACTTTTTAACCGAATACCACTAAAATATATATATTTTTTTTCGTAACACAATTTTTCGACGTTTGATTTTAATATCACAGTAGTACCCAAAATTATTTTTCGGCCGGCAATACTTACCCGTCGCTGATGTGTTAGTCCGCATAAAAATAAATAAAGCCACATGTACTTACTAGGGCATGTGGCGCTATGTCACAGTATTTAATTATTTTTTAAAAAACAATTCTTAATATATCTTATCTTTAAATTTCTCAAAATTAAATTATTTTATATTCTTCGTCTTTTACAATTTCTTAATTTCCCACAACACCAAACTCTTATTTTTTTAAAAAAAAAATCTAAACCTCTTGAATGTTCATCACAATCACCCTTTCATTTTCATCATTGATATAATTGATACATAAAAAAAAGGGACAGATTTTTGAGTGGAGAAAGAGGGGAAAAATTTTGTTTGTAAAGAAAATAACCAAGTAAAAATCATTATAAACATAAACAAATTGAAAAAAAAAAATTACATGTCCATTTAATTTCTAATAATTTTAGTTCAAAAAAATTTCATAATAATTCAACAAATTACTACTCAAAAAACACATCAAAACTACCCAAAAAAATAAATGATTCAATTTTTTTTTCAACTTTTTTTCTTGATATAAATCAATAATATAATAAAATCCATATTTTTTTTTAAGATTTTTAACACACCACCACCACCATTTTCTATATACACCATCACCACAACCACCATTATTGTCACTAATACTATCCAAATAACACCATTGTCACTATTATCTACACAACCAATTAAAAAAAAAAAAATCATTCAGATCTAACAAAAAAATTAATTACTTAAATCCAAAAATAATACAATACCATTTTTTTTTTTTGTTGCTGTCGCTCCCACATAGCACCGCCGCCGCTCTAGCCACCATCGTCTCCATCGCCGCTCGCATAGCCGCCGTTGTCTCTACCACCGCTTGTACAATCGTCGCCATTTGTATCAACTATAGATCTATGATTTTCAAATCATAACAACCATAAATATATATCTTTGATCTACATATTTACACTATAATAACCATGAGTTTGTCTTTATCTATGGATTTGTATGGTTAAATTTGTCAAAATTGTAATTTTTATATTTTGATTTTGCTAGATTGTTTGAGTTTTGGTTTTATTGAATAGAGAAGAGGAAAAAGGAAAAGTTTTGCTAGAATTTTTAGGATTTTGGATAGAGAAGAGGGAAGAAGAAAATACCTTTTTTTTTTTTGAATGGATGAAAGAATAAAAGTTAATAAAAAATTATGTATATTAATTAAGTAAATGAATAGTATGAGTAGGAGAAGAGAGAAATATGTCACATATGTTCCATTAAGCCTATGTGGCTTTATTTATTTGCATGCGGACCAACACATCAGCGACATGTAAGCACTGCTGGCTGGAAAATAGCTTTAGATACTATTGTGTTATCAAAATCAAACGTTAAATAGTTTTGCGTTATAAAAAAAAAGGTCAGACACTTTAATGATATTCGGTTAAAAAATTGGATACCGTGAATACAAATAACCTTGATGAGAATAGGTAGACGTCATCAATATTTAAGTAAAGAGCAATAATACGTTGCGATCCGCAATTACACGATAAAAAAAAAAATTTAAATTGTCCATTTTAACTTGATGTTATAGAAAGACATGAAATAAGAGAAAGGGATAAAATAAAAATTTCTCGCGATCAGCAACAAACTATTACTGTTGTAGCCGCAATACGATACAAGGCATTACCCTTGTTCATATTCTTTTTATATAATTATATTCTTTAAAATCAAGTGATCAAATATCTATGTCGTATCTTAAACATATTCAAGCCTTCTAAAATTAAATTATAATTTTCTAGCTTTATTTTACAAGTTCAAGTGTTTATTAATATTAGCTTAATTAACTTTAATTTATTTTTCTTCAGTAAAGGTAAATACTGGTCAAAATATTGTTTCGATTTCTTAAATTTGCCTATAATTTCCAAAATTGACCAAATTTTTTAATTTGAAAAAGTAAAGCCAATACTAAATCAAAAATAAAATAAAAATGAACAATACTTTTATTTTTCAGAAGTTTCGCCTAATATTTGAAATTAAATAGAAAAAAAATTATTTTAACTTGAGAAGTATTATTTATTATGAAATATTCATCTATTTCTATTTTTTCATTGCCATGCTCAGATGTGAGAGCTAAAAAGATTAGAAGTATTACTTATGAATATACTTATCTTGAAGACGGTTAAATGCAGTTTCTTTTTTCTTAAAAAAAAAAAAAGACATATTTTGTTCAAATTAGACTTGTTGGGGCTAATTTTGAGATCATGGCTAAATTTAAGAGCGCACACACACACATATATATATATATATATATATATATAATTAAAAATCGTTAAATTAATCCTAGTTTAATTATAACTATTAATAAATATAGCCTATAATAAAGTAGTAATAGTTACAATTATATACAAATTAATCTAACAGTTTTTAATTCATTTGTATAGTGGATATATATGTACCATAGTGAGAGTCTAGATTTTATAACAAATTTTTTTTTTTACATATTTTGTTTTGAAATTAATTAAAGTGAATGAATATGAGTTGGTGTGATCATTAGGAGTTTGATCATGCGATGCTAATTACAGTGGCATCTAAACTTCTTCAGCCATCTTTGAAAAATGCCTTTCGGTGATGTGATATGTTTGTATATGTATTTTTTAATGCTTCTCAAAGCTTTTCCAATCTTTTTTTCAGTCTTGTTTGAAAATAATTCATGCAATTTCATCCTAAATTCAAAGTTTGAAACTAAGTGTTGAATTTAGGCAATGTGTAGTCTGCATGGTTGTGTCAATTTTGAGCTATATAAATTTAGATATTTTCTTATATCCACATATTTTTTTGTTTAGAAACAGTTATTTTGAATAATTATTCAATTAGGAGAATTTGTATCTTATATATTACTTTAAGGAAAATTTTAAAAATATGAACAATAATGGGATACTTTAATTTGCTAATAATGTTATTTTTGTTTCTTTGTGGTTTTGTAGAATAATATGATAGTGAAGTTCATGCTTCATATTATGATTAACTAGAATTGTTGTAATGATTTTTATTATGCATGCCATCAACCTACCAAAACCTTATGAAATTTGGCAAAAGAGGAAGAGGGTCCATTTTTTACACAAACTAATAGAGTTAAAAGCATATGTGATTACTAAACTTTTGGTTTATTTTATTTGGGTATCAAATTTTAATTTATATATTTTTTAGTATCCAAATTTTAATTTATGTATCGATCACCAGTCACCTGGTGGTGAAGTACTGACGTGGTCACCGATTGAATTAAGAATATTTATTGAATATTCTCCATGTCAACTTCCACATCATTTTCTACTTTAAAAATATATGTGATCACTAAACTTTGATTTTATTTCAATTTTGATACTCAATTTCAAATTTGTATTTTTTAATATCAAATATTTTATTTAAATTATAATTATAATTAAATTATATCCTAATTATGTAAATAAATTATTCTCATCATATCAATATTTAACTTTTTAATATTTTTAATATACATACAATTTATATATTTTTTATATCTCAAAAAATATAATATTAATATATATTTTTCAAAATTAATTTCTTAATTAAATTAATAAAAATTTAAGAAATATCTTTAAAATATGTTTAAACTTAAAAGATTAATAAAGTAAATTATAAAGATTAACAATAAAATCTAGTTAAATGGATGAAATTGTTAAATTGTGTTTATATTAAAAATAAAGTTAAAAGATTTAAACATATATTTTAAATCTTTCTATTAGTATGTTATTTAAAAATTAAAACATATTAATAGAAAGATTTAAAATATATGTTTAAATCTTTTAACTTTATTTTTTATATAAACACAAAATTTAATAACTTTATCCATTTAACTAGATTTTATTATTAATCTTTATAATTTTAATTTATTAATCTTTTAACTTTAAAAATATATATTTTTAATAAATTTTTATTAATTATTAAGAAATTAATTTTTTTAGAAAATTATATATATTATAATTTTTGAGATTTAAAATATATCTAAATTATATGTATATTAAAAATATTAAAAAGTTAAATATTAATATGATGAAAATAATTTACTTACAGAATTAGGATTAATTAAGTTATAATTTTAATTTAAATAAAATATTTTTGAATTGTATGTGTACTAAAAATATTAAAAAGTTAAATATTAATATGATGAGAATAAGTTACTTATAGAGTTAGAATTAATTAAGTTATAATTTTAATTTAAATAAAATGTTTGGTATTAAAAGATACAAATTGAAATTGTGTATCCAAATTGAAACAAAATTAAAGTTTGGTGTCCATATATGGATTTAAGGTGGAAGATGACGTGAAAGTTGATATGAAGAATATTCGATGAATATTTTTCAACCAGTGACCATGTCAGCACTTCACCACCAAGTGATTGGTGGTTGATACTTAAATTGAAATTTCGGTATTAAAAGATACAAATAAAAGTTTAGCACCCAAAATGAAATAAACTAAAAGTTGAGTGAACACGGATACATGTAAACCCAAACTAATAATTGTCCTTCTTTCTTCCTTGTCTTTACCCCTTTGGATAATTCCTAGTGTAGCAACTTGCGACAGCTATAGTGCTGTCGCAAGTTGCTACAATTATCCAAAAAAAAAAAAAGCAAAGGGATCTGCCACCTGTATCATGGGGGCAGAAAGGTCAGATGTAGCAAGTTGCGATGTCGCAACTTGCTACATCTAACAACTACCCCTTTATAGCACATGTTCTTGTTTATATATATTTTTAACAACCATAATTGTATTGAAGGAAAACATATAAGCAGTCGCAACTTGCTATATCTAACAACTACCCCTTTATAGCACATGTTCTTGTTTATATATATTTTTAACAACCATAATTGTATTAAAGGAAAACATATAAGCACACAAGCTAAAAGGAGAAGCTATAAGCATGCAGGCTTATAAAGATACCATGGTAGACAAGAAACTCAAAACCATTGCAGTCATCAACCTTACTCCTACTACTTTAACATGTAGGAGTAACAGAAATGACTATACCACTAACCATCGAGACACCTTCATTAATATAGACATATGTTCAAGTTAAGAAACAAAAAAAAGCTAAAAAATATGATGAAATACTAAGTCTCTTGTTGTGCCTCCTTCTCTGACACTAATGTTGACTGAGCTGTTGGCCATTTTTCTTCAGATGTAGGTGTTTGAATTTGACTTATTATGCACTTGCCTTTATTAACTGTCCCAGTAGGATCTTGCTAGTTCAAAAAAGAGTTATATCTTACTAGTTATTTCATTTTAGACTTTATAATTTTTTGCTTATTGTTTGTTGTGCCTTTACTACTTTTAATTGATATTTTCTCCTCATTCTGTTGCCCAAAAGTACTTCTCTAAATGGAGGTTCAACTACAATTTGAATTTGAAACTCTAGACGTGCTCTCTTGGATCTTGGGTTCTATGTTGTAAGACCAAATTCAGTAGTATATGACTTCTTTGGATGGGCCTCCATTGTGGCATCACTGAGTTCCTAGGCCATTGGTTTGGAAATCATAGACCTATGGCTATCTGATATTACTCCTTCTTCATTCTCTTTCCTCTTAGTTGTAGTCAGTTGCTTTTTATCTTGAGTTGTGCCATTTCCTATATGTAAAGCAAGTTATTTTGGTGGCTTACTCTATTCGATACTTAGAGTTGTGAACTGAGATGCTGTTATTTTATGGTACAGTGACGATTGCCTTACTTCATCCCTAGTTATAGTTGGTAAACTCACTGATTCCTTTAGCATTCATTATTGAGTTGGTGATTAAGTTAGACAATTAAGAAGCAGCTTGGTATTTTCTTGAGCTCTATTTTGTGGTTGGATCAACCGGATGGTGTAACCTGCATTCTCATTCGAATATTGATCCATCCCTATTCCTTTCTTTTTTTAGGGAATTGCTATGATCCAGGGGCCATAGGCTGGGTGATTATTGACCCTGAATGTAATTTCTTCTTGAGTTTTCACTATTTTGAAATTTGTAGTCGAATGATCAAAGTAGCCACACAAATAGCAAAACAGAGGCAACCTTTTATATTGGAAAAGGGATAAAGACAAATTTAATGTATGAACTTTTTAAAATTTAACAACTAAGTATTTGAACTTTTTAAAATTACAATTGAGTATGGCAACCTATATAAATATTACATAATGGTGTATTTAGCATGTTACTATTAAGTTATCAGTTAATTATTGTTGATTGGGAAGGTGAAGTTGTTGACAGGGAACATTTAACTGAGAAATAATAATATCACCTTTTTATTGTCCAATTTTAGGGTTTAAACTTTTTATTATCAAAATTCCTAACATCCACCATATTCTCTACCACCATCGACTAGAGATCATCTACCGCAACCGCCTCCGTCACCATAGTTATAGATCACTTAACAAAAAGCTAAAAAAGAGAACAAGCTATAAAGAGGAAGATTATAATATCAGCTTGTTTCATACTAGAAACCATAATGACTATACTTCCTTAAGAATCTACAAATAAAAATTCAATTGCAGTCTTCTTCTTCAACTACCACCCATTAATATTTTATGGCTCTGTTATTTGCATCATCTTTTCCTTCTCTAGTTCTTTTTGTTATTTAATGATTGACACTGGAAGCATGCTCAAATTTAGACTTACTAAATTTATTAGGTGCTATTCAACTATTTTCATAGCTTTGGCTTTATGCATGCTTGGTTATACTCTGTTCTTGAATGAAATCAAATGGGTTTTTCCTAAAAAATAAATTATAGCTGAATAGACATAGCTGATGATATATTTCTTGAGAGCCCAATTCTGTTATGCATGTAAAATTAAGGGTTTTTTCTTTTTTGTGATATAGATGTAGAAATCTATTATAAATACTAAAAAGAAACAGTGTGTGTTTTTCTTAATCTTGGAGAATGTACTTTGTAGATGTTCCTTTTAAGATTGCTCTTAACTTGTTTAATGATATGTGGCTGAGAGTTGCAGCCTTGCTTTGTATAATACATGTGCTTTAGTTGAAATAGAATTATTGTGATCGTGAGATTTTGCCAACATCCAAATCTAATTTTAAGTCCAAATGAATCAAAATACTTATAAATTGATGGGTGCCAATTGTGTGGCTACATATCGTGTTGAGGCGGCCGAGTTTCCATTTGGGATGAAATCTATTTTCATTGTTTCTAAAGAAAAGCAAAAATGAAAAAAAAAGTTGATGAAGTAGAAGCAGAGATTTGACAATCAACAACATGTTCATGTTGCAGTCACACCACTGACTGTAAAAGTCTTTTTTCTATTTGATTTTTGTAGGTCTTTTCTGTAATTTCATATGGTTAATGCACATTTACAGTTATTCCTTTATCCAACTTATCTAAAATTATGGGCCCCAATATTATATATCAGCATTAACCTGCTACATACACTAATATGTGATATTTATACAGGTTGCCACATTCAATTGTAATTTTAAAAAGTTCAAACACTCAATTGTTAAATTTTAAAAAGTTTAGACACCAAATTTATCTTTATCCCTATTGGAAAACTATCTAATTTTCTTTATCCAATCTTTGATTTATAAACCCTTTTGCAAGGGGTTTCCTTAGATCTAATTGCACTCTGATCCTCATAATAGGTTTCCATTCCTCATCTGTGTACATGAACTCCTCAGTCTTAATCAAACCACTAAATAGATTCTTAGTTATGTTCTCTACATTGGTTCTAGTTAGTTGGTTTAAGGAAAGCCCTGAAATTTGAACCCATATATTTTTCGGTGGAAAAATATATTTCTTCTAAAGTTTGATGAGAGTTCCCCTATTTGGTCATAAGCAAACTCTTATGAATGGACCAAGGCGTTCCTTCTAAAATTCTTTGCTTATCCCTAATTGATTGAAACTTAAACAGAAAGGTGTACGCAAATTATATTCCTGAACTTGAAAGGGAGTTGCAAAGGACCATACTTGTGAAAAAATATGGTGAATCAGAGTAGTTATATATTTCCTATCACTAATTACTTTACCCAGTAGCAAGCATCTTTCTTTTGAAACTTCTGGGTCGGTGGCTTCTTCTAGTTCAAGAGAACATATTTGGTTGCTTGAAGAGTGGACAACCTCTTAAATTTGCATCTTTGACCTACTTGCAGCTAGAGGTGAGCAAATGTCAGTTCAGTTCGGTTTAAAAATGTCTAAAACTGAACTGAACCGAACCTATTTCGGTTTAAACCGAACTGCACCGAAATATAGATTGAACCAAATTGAACCGAACTAAATTATTTCGGTTCGGTTATTTTTTATTTTTGGACTTTCTTTTCACTTTTTTAATTTTAAAATTATTTTATTTATGTAATTTTACAATATTCTAATGAGATTTGTAAGATATGTTAATGTTAATTTTTCATATTTATTTTATTTATTAATTTTTAAAAAAATCAAATAAACCGATTCTCTACAATATATTTAAATATTTTTTTGTTAGGATTTTTTTGATAGTAAATAATTTTATTAAGAGTTTTATGTATTTAGAAACTAATATTATTAATAAAATTTAAAATATTAGTAATAAACCAATCAAATTGAACTATAAATATATATAAAATTCTAGAATATACTATGAGTTCGGTTCAGTTTAATATATTTTTTTACTCTAAAAACCGAAGCAAACATATTTCAGTTCGGTTTAGTTTAAACTGAATTAATATTTTTATTTCTTGAAACCGAACCGAACCGACCAGTCAGTTCGGTTCAGTTTTCGGTTATTTTTGCTCACCCCTACTCGCAGCCATAGAGGTGATTGAATTTTGAAATTGAAAATATTAGATTTTGAGATATAAGTGGAGTAGAAGCTAAAGTAGGAAAATATTGAGAGGGTCTCTTAAATTCTACTAGGAAACCTAGACAATACAAAGCTTCTTGCGTAAGACTTACATGACTTATCTCATTTTGTTCTTGTTATGAAGCAGTAAAAATAGATAAGTTGCATTTTACATTCATATGAATGTCAAACAATTTGGCTCTTGTTTTAAAAAAAAAAGGACCTAGCTCTAAATTTTGTTAAAGTAGCTAAATTTAAAATTTGTTAATATTTTGTTATTAGTTTATAATTTTATTTTAGAAAAGAGCCCAAATTTTTTTTCTCTTTGATAATGCAATAATATGTCTAAAAACCAACTGGAAAAAAAAAAAGTGAGCTGATTGATATATATATTTTTATATATTTATAGGCGTAAAATTTTATAATTTTATAATTTAATTCATTATGTGTAAACTGCATCAATAAGATTTCCAGTTTCACATTTAGGTAATTAATGCCTAATATCAAAAAGTCATCCCACTTTGGCTAAGATGTGAGGTTAATTCTGATTGTTGGTTAGATTAATTGAAACTTTGAATGCAAATAATTGTGAACATGGTATTAATTAAGCATGCTATTTGGCCTAATGATTATAAAGTTATTATCACTAACTGGTGGCTAATATGAATCAGTTTGGCTTTAAAATTCAAGACACTATATATAGCTAACAATTGGAAAAGGTAAGTAAATAAAAGTTTTTTCCCCCTAAAAGAATGGGAGCTAGAATGATTTTTTTTATGAGATTCAAAACGGTGAAAGTCAAAGTAGATTTGTTTAAATAAAATGTTAAATAAATTTAGCAATTCAAGATAAAAATTGAACACAAAATTTCCTGATAATTTTTCTATAATTAATTCGAAAAAAATTTCCTAATACTTAAATTCTAATTTTTACCATTAGAGTAAGACCTTATTGATAAGAGAAATTCATCATATTTAGTGAATGGAATTTCCTTGCCTAGAATTCAATAATATATAAAGTGTGACACCCCTTCCCACCATGACTTTTGATAGACAGATATTACCCCAACCAACCTAACTCGAGCATAGATGTGAAAGAGTATCACTTTTTATATAAGTTTAACCCTTCATACAACCACTAAACATCAGAATTACTATTATACTCTGCCTGCATAAATATTTATTTGTCTAAATCATAAACGTATGTAACTAACTGCAAGCTTAATAAAACAAATCTCTATTAATATTATAAATACATAACCATCACAAGATGGCTTTTATTTACTAGGTCCTATGCCAAATTGTACATAAAACAAACTGTACATAAAGCTAACTTTACAATAACTTCTTGATTGGCCTTAAGCTTATCACTTCCATTCACTTCCTATTGACAAAATACCTTAATAAAATTTAGCCACTCGTGATTACCCACCACTAGGTAAATTTTTGCACCTCGGCTGTTATTCAAACGACTACTCATGACAGCTAATCACTCTAGAGAAGTAATAAAGAGAGGATGGTGAGTATTTTCACAAGAAAATACTCAATGAATGAGTAGAGTATCAAATATAGATGTGATTCAACAACAACTCATAATAGTTCAATAATTAAAAGTCTCGAGAGAATAAGGAATGAATCAATAACAATATTTGGGACAAAAATGCATGGAGGCAATGTATAAATGTATAATTAACAACTACTTTCCTTCTCATTTATATGTATTAAATTTCATTCTAATTATGCTCTTTGTCTTATGCAACTATATTTAATTCACTATTGATTTGTTTATGTTGTACGAGAGCTTTTTTAATATTTTTCTTTGACTATTCATTATTTAGAAATAATTTTTATCATGTAAGGATAGTTATTTCACTTCAGGTATCATTGATACCTGGTTGAGTAATTTAATTGTTCATGATATTCAAGATATATATATATATATATATATATATATATATATATATATATATATAATTCTTTAATAAATTAGCTAATAAACTTCAAAATATATCTTCATTGATACGAGGACATTTATAATTTCTCTGAAACAAATCATTATAATATGAAAATTTTATATCAATTATAGAGCACAACAACACATATACAAGTGATATTGGTGTGACAGGTACTATTCAACACACTGAATGTTCAACACTTTTGTATGCATACAAATACTACCACTTGAACTCGCCTCAACAACACAATGACTCTCAAGCACTCTCTACAAGACAGTAATAATAAAATTGGCTAACATAAGTCTCAATTCCATCAATTTATAAATACATTGTAATTAAAAATATGAGTTATTATTTCTTTTATTTACGTGAACTATTGTATCTCAGACATAGTCTTACACCTCACAGAACCCAGTCGTGCCCCGGACATGGTCTTACTACACTCGTTTCCATAAGTGTATGTGCTCAGTTTATATTACACTATCATGCCACGATTTTCAAGAATCATTTTTTCAGTTTTAATTAATTTGTTCAAATATATATATAGGTTTAACTTTCCTCAATTTCATATTCTTTCCGGTTAAATATCCAATCCTAACTCATTTTTTAATTTCAGTGGATTCCCTTGCTCATTTTCCTTCCGTTACACTTGTGAGTTGTAAGCATAAGTGTATGTACTTATACATATAGATTATTAAGTCTTTGAATTTATTAATATTTTTGCATTCGAAGAATTTTCAGTGTAGACACGATACTGTTCTCAATTTAGTTCATTTGAATATCTAGAAGTGATATATTCTCAAGTTGAAGATTTAAGAAATTATTAGAAATTATTGAAATTTGACATTTATAGCATTCCCTTTATACATGAAATACCCATAGTTACTCAACTTTTAATTTGTTTCATTTTAGATAATAAACTTTAAATTATATCTTTTTGATACCGAAATTTTAATTTAAGTATCAACCACTAGTCACCTAGTAGTGAAGTGTTGACGTGATCGCCAGTTGAAAGATATTTATCAAATATTCTCCATGTCAGGTTCCACATTATCTTCCACCTTAAATTCATATGTGATCACCAAACTTTGATTTTGTTTCAATTTAGATACTCAATTTCAATTTATATCTTTTAATACTACATTAAAATTACGACTTAATTAATCCTAACTCTATAAGTAAACTATTCTTATCATATTAACATTTAACATTTTAATATTTTTAATATACATACAATTCAAACATATTTTATTTAAATTAAAATTATAACTTAATTAATCTTAATTCTATAAGTAAATTATTTCCATCATATGGATATTTAACTTTTTAATAATTTTAATGTGCATACAATTTAGATATATTTTAAATTTCAAAAATTATAATATTAAAATATATAATTTTCTAAAAAATTAATTTCTTAATAATTACTAAACATTTATTAAAATATATTTTTTAAAATTTAAAAGATTAATAAAGTAAAATTATAAAGCTTAATAATAAAATCTAGTTAAATGGATGAAATTGTTAAATTTTGTGTTTATGTAAAAAAAAAAATACAGTTAAAAGATTTAAACATATATTTTAAATCTTTTTATTAGTATGTTTTTTATACTTGAAATCATAATTCAAAATAACATTTTCTATACAAACATAAAAAACTCTAACATCTTGAATTGAAATTAAAAAACAACTTAAAAGAAATCTACTCACTAGATTTTAGCTCTTAAATCTCTGAATTCTTGTAGGTAGAAACCTTGGCTACAGTGTCAAGTTTCCTCTTCTTTTTCTTCTTTAGTTTTCTTCCTCCCTTCCTTCTGCGTTTTTGACGCAAAACTCTTCTTTTTTTTTTTAAAATTCTCTAATTATTTACTCATTATCTCATAAATCTTCATATAATATTTTCCTTTCAATTTAGTTCTTGATTGCTTTAAATTACATTCGAATTTCTAAACTTAATTTTATTCTCATTATATCTTCCATATTGATTTTACCCAAAATAATAATACTCAATTAGAGCATGAGTTTAAAGCGATGCTAGACCGGTTTAAGACTGCCCAAGCTCTCACCAGAAGGTGTTGTGGTGAATACTTTTGAAGAATTAGAGCCATATTAGGTAAAAGGATACTGAAAAGTAATGAAGAATGTATGGTGTATTGGACCACTTTCTCTGCAATAAAAGAACTAAAATTTTGACCACGAGTCCCTAAAGTAGCTGGATTCAAAGAAGAAGAGCTATGTGTTGTATGTTTGCTTTGGCAGCCTTTGTCACATTTCACCAAAGCAACTTATAGAGCTCAGCCCAGGATTAGAAGCATCAAAACATACATTCATCTGGGTGGTCAAAGAAGGAGATTACATGTCAAAATTTGACAAATGGCTAGTGGAAGAGAAGTATCAAGAAAGGGTTAAAGGAAAAAGGCCTTATTTTTCGCGGATGGGTACCACAAGTTATGATATTGTCTCATCAAGCAATCAGAGGTTTCTTAACACAATGCGGTTGGAACTCAACCCTTCAAGGGGTTTCTTCAGGTTTGCCAATAATAACTTGGCCAATGTTTGCTGAGCAATTTTAGAATGAGGAGTTAATAGTACAAGTGCTGAAAATTGGTATTAGAATTAGGGTTGAGTTGCCTGTAGTCTGGGAACAGGAAGAGGAGGTTGGTGTGATGGTGAAAGGGGAGGAGATAAAGAAGGTTATAAATGAGTTAATGGATGAGGGTGTTGAAGGTGAAGCTGAAGATAGAAGAATAAGAGCTAGAGAAATTGAAAACATGGCCAAGAAAGCAGTTGATAATTCTTGGTTAAATTTGACACTATTAATCCAACATGTTATAGAGGCCAATCATTTTAATCAATTAAATGGTACTATGCAGCTATAGGAAGTAGCTTTGTATTGGCTTAGGGATTTATACATATATTGTATTACTTGGTAAATGATGGACTTATGTGTATTTATTTCCCAAATATTACTGAGAAAATAATTGGCTCGTGTTCCATAAATTGCATAGAAGGGGGTAAATCTTTCACTGTCAAAATAAATGAAAATAAAATTTTCACCATGCAATATTCTTAGAGAAAAAATTATTAAATCATTCTTTCAGTAACTCCAATTTCCTTGTTATATTAATCATGGAACACTACTTGAAAACATAAACTATAACAAGTTTGCTATTTAATGTATAAAATTTTGTGTTCTTATTTTATTTCGTTAACCAAACATGGATTATATAATATAGCAGTCCCTGACTATAAGGGAATTTACATGAAATAATCCCATTGATTTTGGGATTACAAAATAAGAAATAAATACAAAATAGAAAGAAACTAAAACAAGAAATAAATACAAAACACACGGGATGATAAAAGCTGTGTTGATAACACACAGCTTCTATGATGAAGCAGTGTTGGTGACACACGACTTTATCATTGAAGTCGTGTTATTAGCACACAGTGTAGCATCCTTCAGTACTACATACACATGTACCCAATCAGTAAACAATACATGGCATTATAAAAATTTTCTCAAAAGATATTCATATATATATAAAAATTATTGTTCAATACATTGAAAATACTTGGGTTAAAAATATCGGTGGTCACTAAACTTTACACTTATTTCATTTTGGGTACTGAACTTTAATTTAGTTCATAGAGGTAACCCAACTTTAATTTTATTTTATCCGGTGTTCACCCGGTGCCTGAAGCCGAATATTCTGAGAATATTCTAATTGTTAAATGTATTGGTGGTCATCAAACTTTGCACTTGTTTCATTTTGGGTACTAAACTTTAATTGATTTCATTTCAGTCACCAAATTCTCAGAATATTCTAAGAATATTCGGCTTAAGGCATCGGGTGACCACCGAATAAAATAAAATTATAGTTGGGTTATCTCTATGAACCAAATTAAAGTTTAGTACCTAAAATGAAACAAGTGTAAAGTTTAGTGACTACTAGTGTATTTAACCCAAAATACTTAATACATATATTACATAATGTTGAAAATATACACATGAACTCAATTACAAAATATTTCTAATGCTAAAATAGTGAATTCTCATGAGGATGAAGATGTTGACACTAAGCACGCTGTTAACCCACCTGAGCTCACAACTAACCCAAGTTTCAAGCTTTCTACTAAAGCAACACCTCAAGCTAGGATATCTATTATCTGAAAACCACAATTGCAAAGGAATGAGCTTGTGACTCCATAAGTAATTATTAAGATAAGCATACATATAATTCTCCTCAAGAACTAATTAAGGAAAAATATATAATTAACTTGCTTCACATTAAACTATAAGAAAATAGCTTAGTTATTAAGCTAATCTCATGTTTACAGATCACAGGAGTGCATTGAAATGAAGTTCGGTGCTCAAAAATGCAAAAGAAGCCAACTAGAAAAATAAGGTGTGCCGACTCGGACTAGCATGCTGACTTGGCACAACAACCTTCAGTGCCGACTTAGCCCTTAGTGCCGAGTTGTGCCCGAGTTGGTATTGACTCGCCTGTGTTGGTGCCGACTCGAGCTGGCGTGCCGAGTCAACATAGAGGCAGGGCGTGCCGAGTCAACATAGAGGCAGGGCGTGCCGAGTCACCATGCTCTTAAGGCATTCCTTCCTTACACACTGACTTCTCTCACATGGTCGTGTCTAAAACTACATAGCCGTGTTCAATAATCTGAAAATCCAATTGCACAATATTCTAAATACTTCTCAACCATTAAACACCTCAATATTATCCACAACAACTAACATTTAATAACACATTCATATAGATGTATATAGATGAACATCAACACCTATTTTAAATAATCTACAATCACATCTCATACCCAATTAACATTCAATATATGTGTAACATAATGCAACCATGCATGTTTGTGCAAGTTAGTATCCGGCCAGAGTTCTTAACGCACGTCACACATGTTTCACACAAAGCTCACTTTTTCTTTTTCACATTTTTATATACAAATGGCCATTCCTGAGACTCTCTGTCCAGCTCAGTCTCAGATTCATTTTCAGTGGAGGCTCTCTGCCCAGCTCAGTCTATACACTCATATATTTTCCTCATGTAGAGAATATTAATTATGGATTTTATAATCCAATTGGTTAAAATAGAGTATCACTGTGAGTACTAAAATGTTCAGCTATTTCTGATACCATAAACGGCAGAATTTTGTTTTTCTCAGAACATAAGATTTTCAGTAGACTCTCTAAGATTTCTGTATCATTAGAGCTTGCTCAAATCAGAGTTGTATAACTCCGGATATGGCAAAATTACAGAGGTTGAAATTTCAGCAAAAACAGAGCACGAATTTCCACAACTAAAATTCTATCAAAACTCAATCAAAAATTCAAATTACTTACCAAGAGAAGTTCTTGAACCTTGAAGGTTGATAATCAAAGCCTAAACTTCCAATTTCTTCAGCCAATCCACTCTCTTTCTCTCTCTTTTTCTCTCTCTCTACCAAAACTCCTTTGTTTTCTTTAAAAGAAAAAGAGTGCTATTATCCCTCTTTCCCAACAACTCACACACACACATACATATATAAACATGTTGAAGAAGAAGAAGAAGGTAAAGCTAAAATTTGTGATATTTTATTGCCAAATATCCACTTTGGTCCTTAATGAAATGCTTTTCTACCCATCTAGTCCTTAAGCTTATTTTTATTTTATTTAAGTCCCTCTCTACAATTCTAACACCATCTAAAACTTAATTAAAAACAACTACCTAGTAAGCATAAAAGGTATTTCACATAACACACGCATGTATGTTAGAGGAGCGGGTGTTACATTTCTCCCCTCTTTAAAGAAAATTTCGTCCTCGAAATTAACTATCTAGAAATTTTCAGAATAATTATGGATACTTCTACTTCATTAGGTCCTCTACTTCATATGATGCTTCTTTAATCATGATGATTCCACTTCACTTTTACTATTGGAATCTCTTTATTCCTTAACCATTTCACCTTTCGATCTAGAATTCCTATTGATCTACCTCATAAGTCAATCCTTCAAAATTTTCTATCTCAAACTTCTGTATCATATAATTAGAATTCGATCTACATTATTTCAATATAAACACATGGAAAACATCATGAATAAATAACAATTTCTTTGGCAAATCTAATTTATATGCCAACGATTCACCTTCTTCACAGTTTCGTACTGTCCCACATAATTAGGACTGAATTTTCCTTTCCTTCTAAA
>CATIWO010284365.1:0-13566 GCA_949673435.1 Macaranga tanarius | reverse complement strand
TGGAAAGGTATTTTCATAATATTAAGTGTTAATATTATTTCCTATTGCCATTTAGACTTGAACCTAGTAAGTCACACACACAAGGGTTGCACTTGTGAAGATTAATATTAATTTGATTATTAATTAAAGAGTTTAATTAATCAATTAAATTAATTGAATTGGATTTGTGCGTATGCGGGGATCTAGCATATCTTGAAATTTAAATTCAAAGATTGGGACTTAATTGTAATTAAATAAATATTAATTTGGACTTGATTTAATATATGATATTAAGTTCCAGGACTAGATTAATATTTTCCTCCAAATGAATTCAAATATGGGCCATGAGATGGACTATGTATATTGATAAAGATGGGCCATGAGATGGACCATATATATTGATAAAAATAGGCCATGAGATGGACTATATATAGTGATAAAGATGGGCCATAAGATGGACCATATATATTGATAAAGATGGGCTATGAGATGGACCATATATATTGATTAAGATGGACTTGAAATGGACTTAGGATGGGGCTTTATTTAAAGAGTTTAAATAAGCCCATAAGTTGTCTAGTTTGGTATGAAGTGAGCCTTCTTTAAGAGTAGAGAAGACCATATCCTTATAACCTTAGCCCATATCCATTAAGTGTTAATGATATTAAGGCTAAGGTTATCCATGTAACCAAACACAACCCACTCACTTGAAAAGCAAAGCCATGCATATAGATTGAGTGTGAGACACTCAATATATAGCAATGCATGTAGCTTAAGTATGAGATACTCAAACTATGTCAATGCATGTAGCTTGAGTGTAAGACACTCAAGCTATGGCAATGCATATGGATTAAGTATGAGATATTCAAGCTATTATCAAATTATTTTTTATTGATAGTTAGTTGAGAGTGTAGAGATAACCAACTAACTAATGCACATTTGAGAGCAAATTTGATATTCTAACAAAAGAGAGAAAATGATTGAGAGTGTCTTCTTCCTTCTTCTTCTTTAAGTGTGGAGAATTCATATATACATAAGAGTTGTGTGCTTTCAAGTAAAAGCCATTGTTGTATAAGAGTTGTACAAGTTTAAAGTCTATCATCCATTGGAGGTTGCATCCTTGTTCCATACATTTAAGCTTGGAGTGGCTCTAATAAGCTCTTAGGTAAAAGAAGAGAGGCTTGTAGCTAGAGCTTCATCATCCTTGAAGATCATCCTTGTGCAACTTGTGCGTTTTAATCTAGAGGCTTCACATTTGGGGAGCTAGGAACTTGTAGATCAACTTCAACCAACGCTTGTCAAGCATGCTACCAACTTGGAGTTTTGTAGGTGCTACCAAACCCTTAGTTGCTAGGTCTTATACTGTGAATGCATGACTTAGTTATTTGTTGATGTATCATATTATCCTAAATGAATATCTAGCTATGTATTTTATATGTGATATGATCAATAGGCATGGATGTGGTTCATGTGTAATGCAAGAGTTACATGCAATTAAAATTTTTTAAATTCCGTATTTTTGATTGTTACATGATCCACTCTTCCTTTATTGATAGGTTTAAAATAAAATATGAAATAGGTAATAGGTTAAAATAAAAATTAAGGGGTGATATAGGTTAAAGTGATAAAGTTTAGGGGTAAAAGTATACATTCGGCCAATTTTAATAAATTAGAGCTTTTTTTTAGTAAGAATATAGTAGCTTTAGTCCAACAAAACATTTAAAAGGAGCTTGCTATTTCGGAGTTGTATTGATTACCCGCCTTTGTTAGTCGATCTAGAAAGGTTGTTTTCACTTATTTGAAGGACATAATCTGGAGCAAGTTAAAGGGATGGAAAGAAAAATTTTTGTTTAAAGCAGGGAAAGCAATTTTGGTCAAATTGATTGTATAAAGCATTCTTACATATGCCATGAGTTATTTTAAATTTCTAGCTTCTTTTTATATGGAGATTTAAAAGATGGTGATGCAATTTTAGTAGGGAAATATGACACAAGATCAAAAGTTCCATTGGCTTAATTAGCGTAAACTCTATAAAAATTTAAAAGTGTAGAAGGATTGGGGTTTTAATGTATTAATACATTTAACCTTGCTTAGTTGGCAAAGTAAGTTTAAAGACTTATTTATAATACCAATTCTCTTTATGCCTCCATATTTTGGTCTAAATATTACCAAGATGTTATGTTTGGCGTAATTTAGTTTCTTCTTTTTTAATGATTTCAAAAGGATTAATGTGAAGGACTAGGAATGGTGCTTTGGCAAGGATAAGGTCTAATGCTTGGATTTTAAATCCGTCATCCCATAAAATTCTATCACCTTGCCCTTTTGTATGCTTGAACATTAATGCCATAATTTCTCAATGTTTAATAATGATTATATAGGCTAGAATGTTCCACTTATTCATTAACTTTTTAATGATTAAGAAGATGTTATTATTCTAGGTATCCCTTTTGCCTCTAATCTACAGCATGACACTCGTTTCTAGCATTTGGAGACTTCAAGTCATTTCTCTATGAAGTCCATAAATTGTATTGCAATTGATTTGGTTCATTCCAATATAAACTAGGCTAGTAGTTCCACATTGTCTTTGAATTTTATTTAGTCCCTTAATGTCCCACCGAAAGTCTAGCACCACCATATTTTGCTTGTTTAGGAAACACTATAATTTAGAGGAATTCTTGCTTATTCTTCATGTAGATATTGTGGTCTTTTTGAATCTTTGAACCATGTTTTTGTGGATTGCAACTTTGCTTGGACTGTTTAGTTTGGTTCTTCATTTAGCTTTCAACTATCTATTCATGTAGGTTTTTCCATGGCTAATAGGATTTGGTCTCTTATACAACTGTCCCTCATCATGCTTTTGAAGTAGCTATGATGATTTTATGTGGCTTATGGAATTCTCATAATAGAAGAATTTATAAGGGGAAAGATTCTGATCCTTGTTTACTTTTGGTTTTTGTTCTTTAATATCTGTTGCATTTTAAATATTCTAGAATTTGAGCTCATGGTTTTCAAAAACAAAAACCTAACTGTTGGAGGTTGCCTTTAGAAATTTATTACAAG
The DNA here is from genome assembly GCA_949673435.1 of Macaranga tanarius. Taxonomy (NCBI): domain Eukaryota; kingdom Viridiplantae; phylum Streptophyta; class Magnoliopsida; order Malpighiales; family Euphorbiaceae; genus Macaranga; species Macaranga tanarius. The sequence goes on along the minus strand of CATIWO010284365.1, from coordinate 10,527 downwards.
ATCAATGTGGAAGATTTTATTTGAAATCATGCTGGAAAAGCGGAAGTTGGTTGTATGATTCGGGATTCGATAGTAGTTATAAATATTTTTTTAGCTTTGCATCTACAAGTATCATTTATTACTGACTTAGCTAAGGCCAAAGCAATTTTGTAAGATTGACTATGGCTCGAGATGCAGGTTGTCAATATGTAGAACTGGAATCTGATGCTTTGGTGATCATTAACTTATTGTGAGCAGACAAAATTTTATTTCTTCTGTTTTTATTGTTTTGGATGACATTTTTATTGTTGCTAGTTGTTTCTCAAAAAATTCATTTTCTTTTTACGCTAATAGTGGTAAAGAGTTACTGATCACTTGTCATGTTGGGCATACTCTATCTTTTCTAGTGTTTTATTAGAAGGTTTGGTTCATAAATGTATTCAAACCTATGTGCAAAAGGATCTCTTACTTGTTCCTTTTATTAATGTTATGTTTGTTTTCCATTAAAAAAAATACTTAAATGATAAAATTTAATAAATTTTGTGAATTTTTTCTTTCATCATTCAAAATTTGGATTTTAATTTTAATCAAGTTCTCATAATTTTAACATTAATTTAATAATATTGTCTATAGTGTTAAGAATTATTTTGTCAAATAAAAATATGAAAAAACAATTAGGCAAAACACATTCTAAAGCCCCTGAACATTATGGTTTTATTCTATTAAAACCTTAAACTTCAATTGTATTGTAGTGGCCTTTTTACTTCTAATTCAAAATATATTAAGGATTTATTTAATTAAACTACCACAAGTGAAATACACACACTGTTAAAATGTAGTTGAGTCAGATGTGTACTATTTTGGAAAGAGAAAATTCTTATTCTAAAGAATTAAATAACCAAAAAAAATGCTAAAATGAAAAGATATATATGAAGAGGCATAATACAATATTACAATTTAAACTCAAGAACTAATCATTTAAGGGATAATATTCTCTCTACCGAATTTTGTGGCATAGTAGAATTGAGGGCTTATGATGGGAAGTTGTTAGTGATATTGAGTGTGTTATCTGGTTTTTTTAAATATGTTCTCCATTTCTTTATCCTCTTTACTTCTTTCTTGTCTGTGCTTAAGAAATATGAGTATTATTTCATGGAATTGCAGAGGTTTGGGAAATTAAATGGCGATTAAAGTTTTTGAAGAATTTATTAGGAAGGAACATCCAATATAGTTTTTCTAGCTAAAACAAAGCAGAGATCCGAGTATTTAGAACCTCTAAGAAGAAGATTTGGGTTTGCTAGGGTTGTGTATCATGATCTAGATAGTTAAGCTGGCGGATTAGCTATGTGGTGGAATAATGAGTGGGAAGTTCAAATCTTCTAAATGTAAAAAAAAAATTTAGATGTCATTGTTACTGCATTTCTTATTTAGCATTTTACAGGTATATATGGTGATTTGGATCCTAGACCACATCTAAGAAGAGAAGTGTGGACAAAAACATAAGGGTTAGATGAGCAGTTGTATATGCCATGGTTATTTATTGGTGATTTCAATAGTTGTCTCACTCCATATGAAAAATTGGGGGAAGTCAATTTAAGTGGATTCAAGCAAATCAATTTATGGATTTTTAAGAGACTTGTAATTTGCCAAATCTAGAATTTAAAGGACCTCGATTTACATGGACTAATTGGCAAATAGCGGAGAAAAATATTAAGGTGCAATTAGATTAAGCTCTGCGAATGATGAATTATGAATTATTTTTTAATATGCCCAGGTTTTGTATGAAGCATGTATATGTTGAGTTTTGGGTTATAAACACGCAGCGAAAATAAAAATTTAAATTATTAAAAACCCTCACAGGATCCATGTAATATGGTTAAATTAACAAATTGGTTCCAGAATCTTACCAAGATGATCACAAGGTGAGACTATCAAAAGGATGAGAGGGAGTTCACTCCGGTGACACGTTACCTTGAGCTTTTTTATATTATGTTGGATTTTTACATTACTGTTAGACCCACATCCTTTATCGGTATCCACACGAACTAGATGCCAAAATCGGCGTAGTGTGCTAGCACCTTTCTAACAAATTTTCTCTCTGTGTTTTTCTTTTCTCAAAAGAATGAAAATTTGAATGAATATTCGAATAGAAACCCTACAAAAGAAGATTTATATATATACATTATTTAGGGTTTTACTAACCACTTATTTACCAAAACAATTTTGATATATTAATATTCACTTTCTGATAAAAAGATTTTATTTATATATTGAAATGATTTTTGATATATATATAAATACAATTTTGTTTTAAAGGATTCAATTCAAATTTAAATTTAGTTATGGTAACTATTACATTAAATAAATTATATATATATATATATATATATATATATATATATATATGCAAACAGAGAAAACTACCTTATTGGGCAGTTACATCCAATATCCGTTTTGGGTTTATTCTAAGTGTTCGACCCTATATATATATATATGCAAACAGAGAAAACTACTTATTGGGCAGATATATCCAATATCCATTTTGGGCCTGTTCTAAGTGTGCGACCCTGTAGGTTCACATAATATTCGTAGTGGGCTTGAAATCTCATTTCTAGCCTACAAGTCATAAGTGGTCTTTAGGAAGATATTATGACTACCCAAGTCATGTTAAGGTCGGTAATCCGACATAACCTATTCCACAATAAATATTATAGTCCTTCTATCATATGATATCTTCGATTGAATATAAGGTATGGTTAATGTCATCCTTATGTAATTCAATCACATTATTTCTCGATCTTAAAGTAGACTGGATTTGATAACCCCTTATTAATTAATTTCAGTATGGCCATGCATTTATATTCAGTCTAAATTATCGAGGGGTCCATAGATATCTTTCTCATGATCAGTGAGGGATAAATTCCTTCTTGGTCACTTATATTCCTTACATGATTCATTCTATATCCAATAATAATCTATTGTATCATCCTGTTAAAGACAACATTAGAATGTCTCAAAATATAGAACTTATCATGTAGGACTCTATGATGATCTCAGGTCAGATGACTAAAATAATATCATTATAATGAGAATAACTTATGACAATTATCCATGTAGTATAAATTTTTATAGTGTAACAATTAAAAATACGAAATTTAAAAATTTGATTTCATGCAACATTTGCATCAAATACAAAACACTTCCATGCCCATAGATCATATAACATGCACTCTTACATAACTAATCATACATCAAGAGAATAACATTTAATCAACAAGCAACCAAATCATGCATTCATAACACAAGACCTAGCAACTAAGAGTTTAGTAACACTTACAAAACTCCTAGCTAGTAGCACGCTTAACAAGCTTTAGTTGAGGTTGATCTACAAGATCCAAGCTCTCTAAATATGAAACCTCTATCTTGATACACACAGATTGCACAATGAAGACCTCTAAAGGATAGTGAAGCTCTATGGACAAGCCTCTCCTCTTTGACCCAAGGTGCTTGCAAGAACCCCTCCAATGTTTAGATGTATTGAACTAGGAAGCAAGCTCTAATGGATGATGGACTAGAAGTAGTACAACTCTTGTACACCAATGGCTCTTAGTAGAAGGTACACAATACTTGTGTTTGTTTGAATTCTCTACACTTGAAGAAGAAGAAGGAAGAAGATTCTCTTAATCCTTTTCTCCTTTTTGTTAGAATATTAAAATACTCTCTAATGTGCAAAAATGGAGTTGTGTCTTGATTGTCTCTATAAACTCCACTAACTATCAACATAAAAACAATATGATAATAGTTATGACTTGAGTGTCTCATACTCAAGCCATATGCATTAGGAGTTAGAGTGTTGTCTCTACACTCTCCACTAACTTAAACAAAACCAATATTATAATAACAATAACAACTTGAGTGCCTCACACTCAAGTTACATGCAATGCTATAGTTTGAGTTTCTCACACTCAAACTACATGCATTTGATAGATTGAGTATCTCATACTCTATCTATATGCATGGCTTGGCTTTACAAGTGAGTGGGTGGTGTTTAGTTACATGGATAACCTTAGCCTTGATATTCATTAACACTTAATGAATATAGGCTAAGGTTAATTGAACATGGGCTCTCTACACTTGGAGAAGGCCCACTCCATACCATAAGACAACTTGTGGGCTAATTCAAATTCTTTAAATAAAGCCCATGCATTAGTCCATTATTATTAATTTACTAGGTCCATCTCATAGCCCATATAGAAATCCATTAGGAGGCAAATATTAATCTACTCCTTAAACTTAATATCACATATTAAATCAAGTCTAAATTCATATTTATTTAATTACTTTATGTCCCAATCTTTAAATTTAGATTTCGGGATATGCTAGATCCCCGTATACGCACAAAGCCAATTTAATTAATTTAATTAATTAATTAAACTCTTTAATTAATAATCAAATTAATATTAGTCTACTCAAGCAAAAACTTTATTTGTGTGACTTACTAGGTTCAAGCCTAAATAGCAATAGGAAATAATATTAACATTTAATATAATGGAAACGCCTTTCCATACTAAATGTGAAAATCCCAAATAATCACATTTAGTTTCCATAAGTCATGAGTGACCCCTAACATAGATATCATGACTACCCAAATAGAATTGAATGCTTTATATAGATCCACAAGAACCATAGAACATAATTATCATGTACTAAATGTCCCTTCATTACAAGATCCCGATATAGGCTAGAGTCACAGTTTAGTCAAACCCTAATTGCCTTAATCATATGACCTCATATTAAGTTCAATTCTCGATAAAACACTACTACTACTAGAAACTCTTTTTTAGCACCGAAACTCTTTTTGGGCAAGTCGAGCTTGACCTGGCCAAATACTTTTTAATCAAAAATAACTTAGATAGCATAGGATCTTATCCCAATTCACTCCACGTAATGAATTCCATCTTCGTCGACCACTCATCCCTACATATAACCAACTAGAGCCACTACACGCCATATACCCACACGTGGCTAGCACATGCATGTAAGCTGTAATAAACTCTAACCAACCATATGTGGATGACCATGTCGCCTCAGGTCAAAGGACCATACACACCATTATGTCCAAGATTGTGATTGTTGACTTAAGTGAATATCCATGCAATCACATATCTTACGTCATTGTTCGATCCACTCATCACATGAGTATTCACATGTCTATTCTAATATCTCATACCAAGTAGTATAAGACTCACTACCTTCCACTATCGATATCACATACTGGTCAAGGAAAATAGACAGAGGTGATAGTCTGGAGATTAATACTACCCAAATATTAATCCAATGACTATGAATATTTACAGTATATGTACTAAATAAGTTTGTCACTCATATTATCACCTCTTGATAATAAAACTTATCTAACATTATACTAAGGGTAAATATTCAAATAAACAAACACTTTAACTTAAATGAATATTTTATTGCCATGGAGATAAATATACAATGTCTATATATAATAATGGCCCTAGGGCACATCTATACTAATAATACTAATAGCATAGGCAATGTTCGGTCTAGTACACAACATAGCATACATTAGGCTTCCTAAAGCCGAAGCATAAGAAACCTTGGCCATCTCCGCCATTTCCTCAGGTGTCTTGGGCGACATCATCTTGGAAAGGTTGATACCATGCCTAAATGGTAACAATCCCTTTTTGGAATTAATCATGTTGAACCTCTTCAACACCTTTTCCAAGTAAAGACTTTAAGATAAACCTATTATACTCTTTTGATTGCATACAACTCTTGCATCAACACATGCAACTCTTGCATAGCTAAACATGTATCAAAGTCAAGATATCAACAATAAACAATCAAGTCATGGATTCAGAATACAAGACCTAGCAACTAAGAGTTTGGTAATACTTACGGAACTCTAAGTTGGTAGCACGTTTGACAAGCTTTGGTAGATATTGACCTACAAGCTCCAAGCTCCCCAAATGTGTAGCCTCTATCTTGAAACACATAAGCTGCAGAAGTTTGATCTTTAAGGATGGTGAAGCTTTACCCACAAGCCTCTCTTATTTTTGACCCAAGAGCTTGTTAGAGCCACTCCAAGCTTGAATGTGTGGAACAAAGATGCAACTTTTAATGGATGATGGACTTTGAACTTGTACAACTCTTGTACAACAATGGCTTTAACTTAAAATCACACAACACTTGTATATGTTTGAATTCTCTACGCTTGAAGAAGAAGAAGGAAGAATACACTCTCAATCCCTTTCTCTCTTTTGTAAGAATATCAAATTTTCTCTCAAATGTGCATTAGAATTAGTTCGCTTAGTTGTCTCTACACACTCTACTAACTATCAACATAAATAATTTGTTAATAGTTTGAGTATCTCATACTTAATCCATATGCATTACTATAGCTTGAGTGTCTCACACTCAAGCTACATGCATTGCTATATATTGAGTGTCTCACACTCAATCTATATATATGCCTTTGCTTTTTAAGTGAGTGGGTTGTGTTTAGTTACATGGATAACCTTAGCCTTGATATCATTAACACTTAATGGATATGGGCTAAGGTTATGGGTATATAGGCTTCTCTATACTTAGAGAAAGCCCACTCCATACCAATCTAGATAACTTTTGGGCTTATTTAAACTCTTTAAATAAAGCCCCATCCTAAGTCCATTTCAAGTCCGTCTTCATCAATATATATGGTCCATCTCATGGCCCATCTTTATCAATATATATGGTCCATCTCATATCCCATCTTTATCAATATATATGGTCCATCTCAAAGCCCATATGTGAATGCATTTGGAGGTAAATATTAATCTAGTCCTTGAACTTAATATCACATATTAATCAAGTCCAAAGTAATATTTATTTAATTACAATTAAGTCCCAATCTTTGAATTTAGATTTCAGGATATGTTAGATCCCCACATAGGTGCAAATCTAATTCAATTAATTTAATTAATTAATTAAACTCTTTAATTAATAGTCAAATTAATATTAATCTTCATAAGTGCAACTCTTTTGTATATTATTTACTAGGTTCAAGTCTAAATGGCAATGGGAATTAATATTAACACTTAATATTATGGAAACACCTTTCTATCCTAAATGTGAAAATCCCAGTTAATCACATTTAGTTCTCATAAATCGTGAGTGGCCCTTAATATAGATGTCACGACTACCCAAATAGAAATGAATGCTTTATGTAGATCCTCAAGAACTACAGAACATAATTACTGTGCACTAAATGTCCCTTCATTACAAGATGCCAATATTGCCTAGAGTCACAGTTTAATCAAACTCTAATTGCCTCAATCATATGACCACAGCTCAAGTTCAATTCTCAATAAAACATGACTTCTACTAGAAACTCATTCTAGCACCAAAACTCTTTTTGGGTAAGTCAAGTTTGACCTGGCCAGGTACTTATTCATCAAGAATAACTTAGATAGCATAGGATCTTATCCTAGTTTACTCCAGGTAATGAATTCCATCTTGGTCAATCACTCAGTCCTACATATAACTAACTAGAGACACCACACGCCATATACCCATACGTCGCTAGTACAAGTATGTAAGCGGTAACAAACTCTAACCAACCATATATGGATGATCGTATCACCTCAGTTCAAAGGACCATATGCACCATTATGTCCAAGATTGTGATTGTTGACTAAAGTGAATATCCATGCAATCACAAATCTTATGTCACAAGTTTGATCCACCCATCACATGAGTATCCAGGTGTCTATTTTGATATCTCATATCAAGTAGCATGAGACTCACTACCTCCCACTATCGATATCACATACCGATCAAGGAAAATAGACAAAGGTGATAGTCTAGGGATTAATATTACCCAAATATTAATCCAACGACTATGAACATTGTAGCATATATACCAAATGAGTTTGTCACTCATATTATCAACTCTTGATAATAAACTAATTCAACATAATACTAAGAATAAATATTCAAATAAACTTAACACTTAATTTAAATGAATATTTCATTGACATAGGGATGAATAACATTGTTCACATACAATAATGGCCATAGGACATATCGACACTAACAGCTAAGTCATTATAGTTAGAATTACAAAGATGAATTAATTAATGAACTACATTTTTATCTTTTATATTACATGAATGGTTTGATTTTAATTGAGTGTTTGAATATGTTGTGTATGATTGATCACCACATATGACTTGCTAATCAAATATATATAAAAAGAATTGATGCATTTTGGTAGAAATACAATTAGAATTATTTAAAGGTTAGGGAATTACTGGGAGACAAGAATTCCATTTTAAAATATTAAAGAATTGGCATGGTATTAATGGTTTTTGTTTATCTTTACAATGTCATGAGAGTGCTTGTAGACTTTAGATGAAAATACCCTTAATTGACAATGAGAATTGCTTTTAATAATTATTGGTCATATTCTTCAATCATTTCATGAATTTATTTATTTGTGCTTTGTAGTTCTTGATAAATTCTGAATTGTGGTTCTAATAAACTTTAATTGAACTTGTTATTAGAATATTTAAATTAATTAGTATAGTTAGTAACTATTAGTAAATTTAGAATAGTTAGAATAATTCATAATCTTCATTATTATTATTCGCCTATCCATCTAACTATCTATCCGGTTACTATAAGATTGCTCCAAATTCCCGAGTGTTCGATACTCTACTTACTCTATATTTAGTCTTAGAGACTAGGGTATTATATTTGACCCACATCATATATTCTCTTCTAAAAATTGGATCTTCTAGATTAAAGGTTGCATTTTTATTATTTTTGTGTAAAAACCATCTTTTTCATGTTAAAAAATATATTTTTGCATCACTTCTTGCATTCTTGTCATTTTTCATGTAAAAATCACATTTTTTATGTCAAAATTTCATTTTTAGATTAAAAGTTATATTTTTACTTTATTTATCTGCATTCTCCTTTTTTACGTAAAAAACATTATTTTTCATGCAAAATTTATATTCTTAGGCCAAATTTTATATGCCATTATGAAACCGAAACTAGGGTAATGTGACAAGTGACTAGGTGTTGTATAATAACAAATAATCAAGTAGAAACCACTTTCTAAATGTGGAATCTCTAACAATGGAAATGAATTTTGAGCAACACTTGAAATTTATTTCCTATTCTCGAGTGATCGGGTGGCAACTCAAACTGCATGAGGCTTCTCCGAGAATACCTAAAAAAGGATTCTCGATCCACCCTCTTTAAAGGTGTAGTTGGCCTAATTCGGTGCCGCAATCGTGATCCACCTATGATGCCTGACAAAAATCGGCTCACTCATAGTGGCCACTCCACTAGGGACCAAAAAGAAGTGACAGAGTTTAATACTAGTTGTTTCTTATTATACACATTTACCTTACTTTCCTTCACAATAACATTTTTCATTTCATAATACTTTGTACACTTGCACCCTTAGTCCCCTTTTACCCTATGGTATTGGGCTATGATTCACCTTAATTCCACTCGAGTCTTAGGGTGATTAATTCGATATTGTCACCTTTAGCCTTTACTTAGTCTTCAAGTAGGTAAAAGATACTAGGCCTATCTAACCAAGGCTTGTAACCTAAGTCTATAATAGGCGGTATATTGCTAAAGGAAACTGATGTGTGTAATCCGCAAGCACACAGAATCGTATCAAATAGTAAATAAAGATATTGTCCTACAGAGATTATAGGTTGAATATTGCAATACTCACAATGTTTGATTGTTTAGACAACAAAATAGAGTTTGAAATTTCAAAGGAACAAAACTACATTAAGAAAAGTAAAAACACAAATTCAATGCAAGTTTAAAAGCTAGGGTTCTTATTCTCAATTAGACCATTTTAAACGATTGATTACACAACTAGGTTTACACTAGTTCTAATTCATTTTGAAGGGATCTTAGAAACTATAGATTTTCCTCTCAGATAAACCTATAATTAATTAGAGATTAATTAACAATAAGTTTACCGGCTCTCACCAACCTAATGCCTTTTAATTCCAATTTTAAACATAACCTTTAATCAATATTAATCCACTTAACTGTCTCTCAACTGGCTAAGCAATCAATAGGTCATTTCCATTTCCTACAAAACATATCTCTCGATTAAGACTATAGTGTTAATTCAATTTTAGGTTGATCAGTCCTAAAATGACATTAAGCACAACAACAACCAATGAATTAGATCTAGCAACCTAACCTAATCATAATAAGCACATGGTCAATTCAGAATAAGAACCCTAGAAAAGATCTAGCTACTCATGTTAAAGAGAAAAGAAAACAAACAAGAAATGAAAACTAATCTCAATATAATAATAATTAAATAAAAGAGTGATACAAGAAAAACCCCTTTCAAATGATGTCAGGAAGCCTTGATCTTCGAACTTCAAGCCAAGTATTACCTCTACTATAAACTAAACTAATAAAAATGTCTTCTGAATTAACTAAATATAAGAACAAAAACAAGAACAACCTAAAATTAGGAACAACCTTAAATGA
>CATIWO010284339.1:0-13074 GCA_949673435.1 Macaranga tanarius | reverse complement strand
GACTGGTTCTGCTTGCTATTTCGGCAGGTAGCCCAACTTTGCCCAATTAATATGAGGACTTTAGAGGTTGAATTTAAAATATTTTAAAAAATAAAAGTTGTTCATTTATGTATTAACTAAATTTCTGGAAAAGGGTTTTGTAATTGGACTTGTATAATTTGAGAAATCCTAGACGAAGCGTGACCTGCTCACACTATACTTGCGCAGGACATATATCTAAAATTCAAAAATTTCTCATTTATTCTGTAGACCTTGTATTGAGCTAAATTTTGGATATGTTATAAATTTATGTGTCTAGTTTATATGAAAAATAGAATCAAGTAATTTTGAGTTTTTTAGTAAGAGTTATTCACTCTCATGTCTAGCAAGGTTAAGCTATTTTTCATAAAAACAAAAATATACATATAATTTGTTAATTATTTCACTTGCTTGAATGTAATGATATATAATTGAGTATGAATGTGCATGACATGATTTATGTCCTTGAAAAGAATTTAAGTTCTATTTTTATGGACATGTGTATGGGTTTGTTTGATGCCACGTGTTGCGGGTCTCACACTAATAATGCAACTACTAAGCCTAAGATGCAATACAATAGAGTGCTTAAAACAAGTATTTTTTCACACTCATCACAACGACAAGTGGATGAATTGTTATCTAAAGGGTTAATTGAAGAAAGTATGAGCCCATATGTTATACTCGTGCTACTAGTGCCTAAGAAGGATGGAACATAGCGTATGTATGTTGACTATCGCGCCATCAACAAAATCACTGTAAAGTATTGCCATCCTATACCTCGATTAGAAGACATATTAGATAAATTATATGGTACATGCATATTTTCTAAAATTGATTTAATGGTTGGGTATCATCAAATTAGAATAAAAATAGGTGATAAATGGAAAACTGCCTTTAAAACAAAATATAGGTTATATGAGTGGTTAGTTATGCCATTTGGTTTAACTAATGCTTCTAGTACATTCATAAATTTAATAAACCATGTTTTGAGAAATTTTGTAGGTAAGTTTGTTGTTGTCTATTTTGATAATATACTTGTGTATAGTAAAACACTAGAGGACCATATTATACATGTTAAATCTATGTTTAGTGTTTTACGTGCACAAAAGTTATATGCTAAGCTTGCTAAATGTACATTTTATGTGCCTAAAGTAATATTTTTAGGATATATTGTTAGTGAGCATGGAATAGAGGTTGATAATAAGAAGGTTAAGGCTATTGAAACTTGGCCTACACCTAAGAATGTCGGAGATATTCATAGTTTTCATGGTTTAGCTAGTTTTTATAGATGCTTTGTACGTAATTATTCTAGCACAGCTGCCCCTTTGACAGAAGTAATTAAAAAGAATGTTGGATTTAGGTGTGGAAAGGAATAAAATGATGCTTTTAACATACTGAAATCTAAATTAATTTCTGCACCTATTTTTATTTTGCCTAACTTTGATAAAACATTTGAGATTGAATGTGATGCTTTTGGAGTGGGAATTGGAGTTGTTCTAATGCAAGAGGGTAAGCAAATTACATATTTTAGTGAGAAATTAAGTGGCACAATACTTAATTACCTGACATATAATAAGAAGATGTATGCCTTGGTAAGGGCATTAGAAACGTGGCAACATTATCTACTGTCTAAGGAGTTTGTTATCCATACTGACCATGAGAGTTTGAAGCATTTGAAGGAACATAATAAGCTCAACAAAAGATATACCAAGTGGAGTGAGTTTCTTAAGTCTTTTCATTATATTATCAAATACAAACAAGGTAAGGAAAATATTGTGGCTGATGCATTGTCAAGGAGGTATATTTTACTTAACACTCTGGATGCTAAATTGCTTGGTTTTGAGCATATTAAAGAATTGTATTGATATGATCTTAATTTTAGCAATGTATATAATGCATGTGAAACAACTACCTTTAACACATTTTATAGTCATGATGGGTTTTTATTTCGTTTAAAGCAACTTTGTATGCCAAGATGTTCATTACATTTATTGTTGATCAAGGAGGCATATGAAGGAGGTTTGATGGGACACTTTGGCATAACTAAGACATTAGATGTTTTACATGAGCACTTCTTTTGGCCTAACGTGAAATCTGATGTATCTAAGTATTATGCTAATTGTATTACATGTTTGCAAGCTAAGTCTAAGGTGCATTTGCATAGTTTGTATACACCATTGCCTGTTCTACAATCACCTTGGGTAGATATATCTATGGATTTTATACTTGGACAACCTAGGACTAGGCATGGTAATGATATCATATATGTGATTTTGATAGGTTTTCTAAGATGGCATATTTTATTCCATGTCATAAAACCTATGATGCATCACATATTGCTGATTTGTTCTTTAAGAATATAGTGCGTTTGCATAGTATACCTAAAACTATTGTGAGTGATAGGGATACTAAATTTTTATTCTATTTTTGGAAGACCTTATGGGCAAAATTAGGAACTAAGTTATTGTTCAGTACTGCATATCATCCACAAACTGATGGTTAAACTGAAGTTGTGAATAGAACTTGAGGACAACTCATACGTGCTATAATTAAGAAGAATGTGAAATCATGGGATGAGATTTTGCCTCATGTAGAGTTTGTATATAATACAGTTGTGCATTCATCTACACATTATTCACCTTTTAAAATTGTGTATGGTTTTAATCCTTTAACACCATTGGATTTATCACCTTTGCCTGTGAGTGAGCAAGTTAATTTAGATGGTGATCGAAAGGCAGATTTTGTGCACAATTTATATGAAAAGGTAATTCAAAATATTGAAAGGTGAAATCAATAAGTGGCAAATCAAAGGAATAAAAGACGCAAGCAGTTAGTTTTTGAGCCTGGATATTGGGTTTGGTTGTATTTGCGTAAGAAGAGGTTTTCTACTCAAAGGAGATCTAAGCTACATCTTAAAGGAGATGGATCATTTCAAGTTGTGGCAAGAGTCAATGACAATGTCTACAAATTAGATCTCCCAGGTGAGTATAATGTTTCTATAACCTTTAATGTATCTGACCTTCTTCTTTTTAATTATGAAGGTGAAGATTCGAGGGTGAATCCTTTCGAGGAGGGGGGAGTGATGCATATGGACATATAGACACGATATTAAATTCAAATCCTTTGAATTATGATGGAGGACTAATCACAATACCACGAGCTAAGAGGATGAAAGACGCTGCTAAAGAAATTATGCAAAAGAGTCTCAAGCCTATGGAACAAAAAGGAGATGATTTAATGGAAATTAAGCCAATAAATTTACTTAGTTGTGATTTGGCCACTACACACCCGTGTGTGGATCTTACACGGTCGTGTTGAATGTTCATGAAATGTTCCGAGGCAAACACGAGTTATTATATGCCCGTGATTCAGGTCGTGTTCTAAGATACACCCGTGCATTATTGAAGCTTAAAGTTCCAGATGATACACAGTTAAGAACAGGCCCGTGTAGGAAGATCATATAGCATCTTAATTTTTGAAGCATCATCCAGTATGAGACATGGTCATGTGCCAAGCCGTGTTGGAGTCTGCTGATTTGCTAAAATTCTCATAGCTCATACATGGCCATGTTGGTCTTAGACACGTCCGCGTCTCGATGAAACCTAGTTTTAGACTAATTATGATTTTCTTTATGTTTTCTTTTCTAATTAGGATTTTTGTTTATATAGTATTTAATTACATATTCCTATAATGGAATTGGTTTATTTCAAAGTTAGTTTAGGATTAGGATTACAAGTTTATAAATACTTGTATCAATATTATTATTAAATAGTTGATTATTTTTATTCAAATTCATAATTAAATTTTTTTGAGTTCTTGCTAGAGCTATTTTCTGAATTTGCTTTGAGTGTGTTGCAATTCAACCTTGATAATTAGAGATCCTAGTTAATAGATAACTAGTATTGCTAATTTCCTTTAGTTTATGCTAAATAGATCTTTGGGCAATAGTTCCAATAGATTGTTATAAAACCTAGTTATTAGATAACTAGCGGGTTGTATCATAATATGGATAGAAATGAGTTATAGGAGACAACAGTGCATATTAATGATAAGGAAATGTGGCAATTTAAAATTTACTTATTGAGATAAAGGTAGGTAAAGTAAATGCATTTGGTGAAGTAGGTAAAGCTAATATAAATGAGAATGAGATAGACTTAGAAGAAGAAGAAGAAGAGCAGTATGTAGAAGTTAATGAAGAATTTATATATGATACAGATGACCTAGAGTTACAGGAAGCTAGAAAGAATTTAAGGAACTTAGATAAAATGATTTTCAGTGATGACATATTTAATGAGATGCATAAGATGAAAGATAAAAGAGCTGAGGAGGCAAATGAGGCACCTGATATAGCTGAGGGAGATGAGGAGGGAGTTGAGGAGGCAATTAATGGGGCAGTGTATGAAAATATAGGGTACGAGACTGATTATATCAATTCATCTGATTGCAGTTTTATGGATACAAATGAAGAGATGGATGTAAAATGTGGTAAACAGAAAATAAAATTTCCTACATACAATCCTAAGAGTTGTAGAGTCATTTTTACAACTGGAATGACATTTGAAAGGGAAAATCAGTTTAAAGAAGCTTTGAGCAGGTATTCTATAATGGAAAGAAATGAGTTGATATATACTAAGAACACACAGGTTTATGTTAGGATGAGGTGCAAGAAGCCTAAATGTCCATGGTATATATTCGGTGCAAAAGATGCTAAAACTAGTATGTTTTATGTAATAGCTTATATAGAAGATCATCAATGCAATGTGGCAAATAAAATAAGTAAGCTAACACATAAAAAGCTGGGTGATTTTTTATTAGAGAAGTTTGTTGTTATTCCAGTAGTAAAAATGATTGACTTAAAGAATTTAGTAAAGAAGGAATTAAAATTAGATGTGAGCCTACTACAATGTCGGAGAGCTAAGTCACTTGCTTTTCAGACGTTAAAGGGGAATGCTCAAGAAGAATTTACAAAGCTCTGGAGGTATGTGTTAGAGATTAGAAGAGCATATGAAGGAAATACTACAATTTTAGAAACAAATGATGATAACACATTTAAGAGGATATATATTTTATTTCATGCATGCAAGAAAGGGTTTCTTATTAGATGTAGGAGAGTGATTGGATTTGATAGATCATTTTTAAAGGGGGTTGTGAAGGGGGAGGTTCTAGTAGTAATTGGCAAAGATGTAAACAATCAAATATTTCCATTAGCTTGAGGAATTGTGATAGTTAAGAATAAGGACAATTGGATGTGGTTTATTGAATGACTATAATATGACATTGGGATTGGCATAGGAGAAGGCTAGACTTTTATATCTAATTAGTGTAATGTAAATGAGTAGTGTTCCTATTTAGAATTAGTGCAATTTTAGAAAATAAATTTGTATAATTACTATTTACATTATGTTTTAATTTTCAGGGGTTGTAGCCAACATCATATGAATTATTTTCTGATTCTGAAAGAAGGTTTTATGCAAGACATTTACTGAACAATTGGAGAAAAGAATCACAGATGCAAGATACTTAAGAAGCACTTTTGGATGTGTGTCAAAGCTAATAATAAGGCTGATTTCAAGGTAAGGATGCAAGACTTAGCTGATATTTCTTAAAAGGCTCATGATGACATGATGAGGTTTAACCCTCAATTCTGGTGCAGAGCTTTTTTTGACACACAAATACAATGTGAGTTAACTGATGACAAATTGTTCCTGCTAGGATAAAAAATAGTGTTTCTTGTTTAAAAGATATTAGAAAGTTAGTCATGAAGAGATTGCATGTTAATAAGGACATTACTAAGAAGTGGGTGAGGGACTTAGGTTCTAAAATTAGGGGAAATTGCATAAAAATAAGGAGAAAAGTTTTAAATTTTCAGTTGCTTGGAATGGACTAAATGTATGAAATAGCACACTGCAATGACACTTATGCAGTAAACCTTGAGGATAAGAGTTGTGCATATGGAGCTTAGGAACTTTCAGGGATTCCTTGCTGCTATGTTATTTGTGCTATTTATGATAGTGACCAGCAACTTGAAGATTTTATTTCTGATTGGTATACAAAAGCCACATATTTGAAGTCTTATAGTTCCATGATGAGCACTCTAAATGGACAAAAATTTTGGCCTGAAATTTTGGAACCACCCATAAAACCTCCAACATTCAAAAAAATACCAGGAAGACCAAAAATAAATAGAAAAAAAGAGGAGTTTGAAATAGGTAGCAATGGAAGGTTGATTAAGAGGTGGAGAATTCCAAAAGAGGAGTTTGAATTCCTTCAGAATTTGTTTTCTTAATCGATATTGATTAGTTATTATTGTATTAATCTAGATGGGCTTTATTTTTCTATAATTTTTTATTGGAAATTGGAAGACGTATACAAAAACAAGCAAAAATGCATGAAGAGTGCAACCAATTGTAGTATATCTCTTCGTGCTTATCTTTAATTAGGTACAAGAATTCTATTTGCATTCACCTACAACAATTCTTTTTTCATATCTATTTAATTGCTAAAATTACTCACTATTAGAATTTATCAATATAGCAACGGATTTTAGAAACGAAAAATATCCATTTCTAATTAGAAACAAATTTGAAACGAAAAGAAAATAAAATCATTTTCTATATAAATTAGAAATAGAATTTTAATTCCATTTCTAAATCAGAAACAGAACTGACATCCATTTCTAAATTAGAACCAGAACTGACATCCATTTCTAAATTAGAACCAGAATTGACATCCGTTTCCTAATTAGAAACGGAACTGACATCCGTTTCTAAATTAGAAACGGAAATTTAATTCTGTTTCTAAATCAAAAATGGAATTGATATCAGTTTCTAAATTAGAAATAGAATTTTAATTTTTTCAACCTTAACCCTTTCATCCCTCCTTTAATTTCTAATTTTTTTTATCCCTAATTCATTATATATATAAATTAGAAACGAAACTGACATCTGTTTTTAAATTAAAATAAAATTTTATTTCCATTTCTAAATTAGAAACGGAACTGACATCTGTTTCTAAATTAGAAATAGAATTTTAATTCCATTTCTAAATTAAAAACGGAATTGATATCCATTTTTAAATTAGAAATAGAATTTTAAATTTTTCATCCCATGCCCTTTATCCCTCCTTTACTTTCCCTGCTTTAATTTCTAAATTTTTAATCCCTAACTCTTCTTCTCTCTTAGCTCTTTTTAATCACAGATCTAAAATTACTCGCATTCATTTGGGTCACATTTTGTAGTTAGAAATTCATTTGGGTCTTATCATGCAATTAAGATTGAAAACTATCACAGATCGAAATTTCTTTATCACCGTTAGCTTGCCCTTACACTTTGAATCGCCATTTTTCTTTTCTAGTTGTTATTAACTCTTCTTCTTTCCCATCGTTCTCCTATCTCACTTCATAAAAAACTAATTCCCTATCGCCATTTTTAATTTTGATAATTATTGCCGATGGGATGGGATCTCTTTACACACAGCAGCTAAGAGACTTTCAATCACCTTTCTATCTCTCTATTAAAATCTCTAAAGTTTCAATTTTCTTTGTACCTAAACAAACAGTAAAAGGGAACCAGACCCAGAAGAACGATAAGAGGAGGAAAATCAACCCAAGTGTTTATCGCTGAGAATTGAGAAGCTTCAAAGGTGTGAATCAGTTGGGTTAGCATTTTAAAGTTAGATGAGTGAAGGTTTTCCCATTCATCGTGGTGACATTTTTCATACTATTAATCAGTTGAGAAAGCTTAAATTGAACAAATACGTGCTTGAGGTTACTTTTTTCTCTTAATGTCTTTAGCTTTACATAGTGCAATTAAGGTGTTTGTTTAAATGCTTAAGTGAGTTGCATTGGGTTTTTAGGGCCTTGAGGAATGGTTTTGTTGTCTCTTTCTAATGTTTCTTTAGGTTGATTATGGTATTTTAGTTTAGTTTTAAGCTGAATTTGCTTTGATAGATGGCAGATTAATAGTTTCTTTTTCTTGGTTATGTTTAAACTATTAATCAACCTCACCAACAATTTTAAATAATGTGCAAAATTGTTCTTTAATTATTAAATTTGCAACAGTATGTTCAAAGGTAACACTGGAGTCTTGATGCCTTTAACTTACATCAGGTATTTAAGAATATTGGGTATTTGGCAGGTGATGATATGGGTGATAAGGGAGAGACCTTACAGGCCAAAGGAACTTGACTACTCTTATCTATTGGAATTCACAACCAAGCTTCATGGGATATCACAAGCAACATCTATTCTTCAATTCACCAATATACCTGGCTCTCCTAAGATTGCTCTTAGTGATGAAGAAGATGTTGCTCGTGATAGTATAAGCTCCGCAAACATAACCATTGATGGTGATACTACTTAGCAAATAGTTTTTTTTTATCCTATTTATCTTATATTTACTCTAGTTAAATGTTTTGATGTATAGACTCATATTTTGTAGAATTATTGTAATTTTTATGCAATTGGTCATATTTTTCATCAAAAATTAATTTAAAAAATTTTGTTTTTGTGGATTGTTAATATTATTGAATATTTTACTGAAATTAATTTAAACAATTTATTTCTTAGAAAATTATAAATATTCAAAAAAAAAATTAAAATTTAAAACGGAATGAAAAATCCGTTTCTAAATTAGAAATAGAAATTTTGTTGTTGCTAAAATAGAAACATAATCAGTTTCCAAGTATGAAGTTATGATTCCTTGAAGTTAGAAATGGAACATAGCATTTCGTTTCTAAATTAGAAACGGAACATAGCATTTCGTTTCTAAATTAGAAATGAAAATATTCTGTTTCTAATTTGGAATTGGAAGCGTTCCATTATAATTCTGTTTCTAATTAGAAATGAAATTTAAATTGCGTTGCTAATCGGATTTGCAACGAATGATATAACAACAACCGAATTCCGTTTCTAAATCCGTTTCTAAATTATTTATAAACAGATTTATTAAGTTTAGAAACAGAATTTTCCGTTTCTAAACTGTGATTTTCTTGTAGTGACTTTTTTATAAATTTATTATCAATTTGCAAAATACTTGTGTATTTGCCATCAAAAAGAACTTGCAAATGAGCCAAAAAAATTGATTAAAAATTTTTTATAATTTATATAAAACAAGTGAAATTTGATAAATTTATACATCAATTTCATTATTAATATAGATCGTTGAGGATATCTAGTCCAATAAATGGTTTAATAACCCTCCACCTGTAATTTTAAATATATTAGCTTATGATAATTATCAATAAAATCCATAATCCTTTACATTTCAAAAAAAAAAAAACACTTATAGCGTTATGGTTAATTTATAAAATTCCAATCATGAAGTAATTAATTTTTTTTTTATGATTTTATTAAAAAAAATAAAATTATTTATGATTATATAAAAATGCTGACCTTGTTAGTTCATCCATGATGCAAGGCATAACTTTCTAAGTGGTTCATAATTCGATTAGCAATAGAAAAAAAAGTGACCTCTACTAAATCAACGAACTATAGTTTTATTCACTGCTTTCCTTTTTAGCTCCTCTTTCCTACTTTCATCCTCTGTTGAGGCGTTTAAATTCCAAAATAGAAGTTTGAATTCCAAAATATTGTTTATACTTTAACTTATGCCAATAAATATCATCATATATGTGTTGCTAATTTTGTATAATGAAATAAATTTAAGGACAAGGGAAAGCACAAAATTGATGATATTGATTAACTGAATAATGCTCAGCCTACTAAGGAGGTATTGTTATTTATATTAGTATTTGTTTCATATATTATATAATATATGTAAAGCTAATTGGTCTCATATGATGTATTTAAGGACAAGGAAAAGATGAAGATCGATGATATGCAATGTAGCATCAGGAAGACGAGAAGTCAAAAAAGGCAGGAGGATGAATTATTTATGAGGCAATTGAGATCTAGAGGTATACTCATTCAGGAAGGCAAACATTTGGAACTAAATCAACTACTGAGAAGACTAAGAAAGTTACACCAACAAAAAGGAAGGCAAGTTTAGAACTATATAAATTAATAGACCAGCTAATAAGGAAATAGAATAAAACCAAGAGAGCTGAAGGTTATGGACTATACACTTTACAAAATACCAACTCAGCCATTATGAATGTAAGTTTGTCCATACTTTGTGCATTATTTTCATCAACACACTTGAGCAGTTTAATGACTCATTGAATTGAAATTTATAGCCTGGGAATCGAAGTCAATATTACATTAACTATGGTGGTCATTTTAATGAGTCTACAATAATGATGTGGAGAGGAAAATTAGCGACTTGGAGTAGTGCTTTACGTGGTAAATCAACTGCAAGTGGAAGTAGTACCACAACTAGTGCTATTGTCAATGCACCACAACGATCAAGTAAGGCTGCTAATGCAGATGGGCAAGTGCAATTTTCTCAAGAGATGCATATGTCACATCAAATATACTAAACACAAGAGTCTCAAGTGAATAAGAAGAAAACTGATTTGTAGAGTTGGCATTACTTTTTTTAGGTCATTATGTAATGTGCCTTTGTTAGATAAAATTGAAGGTTAATGAGTCAAAATCTCTTGGGTACTGTAATTTTTTACGTTAGGCATGTTTTGATTTATTAAAAACTGATTTCATAGCCTAACTAAAACAACTTTTTTATTAACTATTTTATTATCCTTGACAAGGATGAACACTTTTTGTTTATGAGGCCATTACATTATTATACAATGCATGTTTTGGAAATTTTAGTTTAATTTTTTATTTTCTTCAAACATAGTGTCATACAAAATCATATTACTTCACTAAACTCAAAAGCATTTTCCTACTTGCATGTTCAACCATTTGATCATTATGGCATAATGATTTTCAAAATAAATCAATAACATAATTCTTGAAATTAACTGATTAACTTATAATAAGTTTCAACCTAACATACTAAACTACTAGCTAACAACAAAATATTTGAATATTACATGGCTTCTAACTACACTACTAAACAACCTAGCTGCTTCTATTACCCTTTTTATGCTACTCTACTTCATTGCATCATCCTTCCTCTAATTAACTCTTTAATTGCACCAAATAATTACTATTATCAACCAAGAAATAGCCAACCATATAATCAGCTTTCTATTCATTCTCTTTAATGTTCCATTCTCCTCACTATTACTAATCCTCCTCAATAAGCTTAGGATTAATTGTTTCGATCTTGGACACATCGGTGGATCAATCCATTGAAAAAACTCACATCCCATTTCATCCTACTCCTCAGTAATCATCAAATCAAGAATCATTATTATATTTGAAGAAAATAATAAGATGATCAATAAATTTTAAGAAAAATTTAACATTCCATTACTTCTGACTTCTCACAATTTATGAATCTTCTTCTCGAGTTTCTATTTGTAACATCCGTGTCCTAGAACCGAATTACTGTTCATTAATATCAATTAAGAACGTTATTACTGCAGTTAATTAAATTTGGGTAATTTGAGTTAATTGTCAATTGTTTAAATGAATGATTTGGAGTTTACTATTTTATAATTAAGTTTATAATTGTTGGGGATTGAACATATGGAATTGATTTTCATGTAATATGTCGATGTGATTAGATTGATAATTATTTATAAGGAAGTAAGCAATGATTAAATAAGGAAAATGATTGAATGTTTAAATGGAGATATATATATATATATATATATATGTATGTGTGTGTTATTAGATGAAGTTATAAGAATGAAATTGAAAGGTTATGAGAGGACTAAAGTAAAATAAGTGGAAGTGAGTGGATTGAGAAGGTAAGAAAGAAAAGGAGAAGGACCAAATGAAGGAAAGAGGGAGTTGTTAGCTTTCAACAGGAGAAAGCATGGTGGGAGAAGAAAATAAGGAGGGAGAGGAAGAGGCAATCGGCAGAAGTAGAAGAGAAAGAGAAAGAAGAGAAGAGAAATAAGAAAGGAAGGAAAGAAGGTTCTGGAAACCAAGAAGCAAATTCAGCAAGGGGAAGAGGATCGGCAGGAGAAAAATTGTGAGTGGTTTAATTTCTATTTCTTCTTCTTCTCTTGTGTTGAATTTTGAAGAAATGGTTAAGTTAATGTTGTTTGAATGGTTTCTCTTAGATCTAGAACTCTTTAGTTAGTTCCCAGAGTGTTTGTTAACGTTTTTGAGTGGTATATATGATGTTTAGTGATCTGATGTTGGAATTTTAAAAATTATAGCCGTTTTCTGTAAATTTTCAGTCTATTTTTTCATTTTTAGGTTATAGAGACGTGCGCCTGTACGTACAGGAGTGCGTCTGATCTCCCCAGAGGCGTGCGCCCCTTCCCTAACATGTGGCGCCTCTTCCCTTGCATGTATAGAGGCGTGCGCCTCTGCAGCAGAGACGTACATCTCTGAAGCTGTAACATGCGCCCCTGCAGCTGAAACGTGCGCCCCAGCACCCTGACAGGTGCCTCTATGGCTCAGATAGGTCCCCCGGAGACCTGTTTCGCGACCCGATTGACTAGAATCTTCAAACTTTCGACTGGAAACTTGCATTAAACATTTGAATAATGTACTAAAATACAAAAATGGTCGGAAATGCTAATTATTATTGAAATGACCTGGAATTCTTAAGTCTCAGACAAAGAGACTAAATCTTGTGAATAATTAATAATGTAATGAAATTATATATGAGAGTATATATGTATATGTATATGGGATGAGATGGGATGTTGAGCTGGCCACTCATTGATAAACTGTCTTTAGGACAACACAGGGATTTAGAGGTGCCTTTGGGGTGAATCTTTGTGGTTTATACTGTATGCATACAAGGTATCTGTTTGATCTAGTGAGGGATCATGTGAATCCGGCCGTGAGGGCCGTGGGAAAAAGAATTTGAAATGATAATGAGAAAGAGAGATTGAAATTGTATATTGCTATTTTCCTTTGGGGAAAAAGGGTTGAGATTATCTATGATGAGATAATAATAATGAAAATGTGAGGATTAACTATCAATTTTAATGATGATTGAGGCGTGACCTCCTAATAATTCAAAGATGAAAACTGTTGTGATAACCAAATATTATGAGAATTACTAA
>CATIWO010284315.1:0-23298 GCA_949673435.1 Macaranga tanarius | reverse complement strand
AATTTAAAAGTGTATTTTTCATGGTTAATGATATTTTTTATCATAAAAATAATTGTGAAATATGTCCAAAAATATGATAACAACATTTATAAATATAAAAAAAAAATTATTTTACAACTGAAAATCAACAAATGTTCATTTTATCCTATATTTATAAATAAAATAATAACACCCTTAATAATATATAATTTCTCAATAATCATAAATAAATAATTATCCATCTAAAATATTCTATACATCAATTTATAAAATATTACACATTCTCATTATCATCTTCATTGAAAAATATTGTCTCTAATTCCGGTTCATCCAATGAGAGGTTAGCAAACTCAAGAAATCCGGCATCTAATTCCGGTTTATTTTTGGAAACGGCCCTGAAACTTTATCTTAACGGCCCCGAAAAGTTTCCGACAAGTTTCCAAAACGAGTCGGTGTCCGAAACGTTTTCGAAACGGGATACGGCTATTGATAGAGGTGTCAGTGCATCATAGCTTACATCTACAACGTAGAATGTGCACCTGGCCCTAGGCATCGGCTATACATACTTACCAACTCCGCCATGTCCCAGATAAGGACTTACATCTATAAGGTAGAATGTGCACTCGACCCTAGACATCGACTATATACACTTACCAATTCCGCCACGTCTTAGACATGGACTTACATCTACAAGGTAGAATGTGCACTCAACCCTAGGCATCGACTATACATACTTACCAATCCCACTATGTTCCAGAAATGGACTTACATCTACAAGGTAGAATGTGCACCCGGCCCTAGGCATCGACTACACACACTTACCAATCCTGCCATATCCCAGACATGGACTTACTAACTCTTAGTGCCATATGTGTTTGTGTTTATTATTATATCATTCTTTAAAAGTTCCCATGTATTCGTGTATTATTTTTATTTTCTCATGCCTTTCTTTTCACATTCGTTTCCCATAACGTTCTTCAATTGTCACTTTTGTAAATCATCAATGTCATTCTTATTTGAACATTCTTATTACAAATTTCTAAAAGCATTCTCATAATTAGATTATTTAGAATATTTCATATCTTTAGTCTCTATGTCGGAGACTTGAATAATTCCCGTATACACTTAGAATTTGGATGTTGTAGCATTCTTGCTTAAAACTTCTCTATTTCTTAAGTTATAAAATCATTTCTTAAATTGATAAAGCTTGTATATATATATACACATACCTTGAACTTAACTACATATGTTTTACTAAAAATAAGTCTTATCCAGTCCTTTTTTGGTTGTATTTAATGAATAAAATATTCATATATGTGTATATATATTTTCGGTTGAAGTTATATTGTCGTTTTTGAAGTTTTGGTTGTTCGATCGCTGGCTCAAGACACATAGGCACCTCCTTAGTGCTGAGGCATTACCTGGTGACATTGAGGCACCTTCTCAGTGCTGAGATGTCATCTTAATGGCACTGAAGCACCTCCTCAGTATTAAGGTGTCGCCTTAATGACTCGCTGGGGCACCTGCAGCATTTCAGACTCTATTTTGCTTTGCTTTCAAAAGCTGTTTTTCATTCTAATTTACTTTAAAGCTTTATATCTTAATTTCAGAAGGTTAAACACCTTTGCTAAACTTGTTTAACTTATATATATAATTTCTAAACCAAAGCTTAACCAAATTCAATCATAATCAATTAAATTTCAAGAAATCAAGAATAGAATTCATGACAACTAAATTTCAAAACTATAGGAGAGTAATTTGGTAACTTCCAATACCAAAATAGAGATTGGAATTATAAAAGAAAATTCATCCAAATTCAAATAATTCCATCATTAAAAATTTTCAAATGTTCTTTACTTAATCTTAACATATTTTGTACACTTCAATTTAAACAAGTATTTGATTAATTTCAATTTCTCAAGTAAAGAATTTAATAAGTAGCTCAATTAACAATTCTAACAAAACCAAAATAATTAATCTTGATAAAATATTAATGAATCTAAAATATGATTATTCAAGAACAAAATTTAAAAATTTAAAAAAGAAAAAAGTATAGAATTTCACTCACAAATTTGCTATTTAAACTCTAAAAATCTCTTTAGCAATTGCCTTCACTCAATTAATTTTCAATCAAGCCAAAGCTCATTACTTTTTTTTTCTTTTCCTCTCTTCTTGTTCCTTCTTTAAATATTTCCTTCCACCTCCTTTTTTTTACTCTACATCTATTTTTTTTATATTTCTTGTTACTATAGTAAATCCCCTTCCCCAAGGTTAATTTATTATTACTACTACTACTACTACTACTACTAATGTAGTAAATCCCCTTCTCCAAGCTACAATATATATTTATTAATAAATTATTTTTTTACTTTAGTCCTTAAACTCTTCACTCCTTCCTCTTTAGTCCTTCCTCAATTTTCTTTAGTTTAATTAAATCTTATTCTTTTATCAATTTAGTCCTTAAATTGATTTATTCTCTACCAATTTAAAATTAAATATTATTATTTATTCATACCAAATAGCCACCTCAAGGTCACATATATTACAAAAAAATAAGGGTACATATATATATATATATATATATATATATATATATATATATATATAAGAACTTTAGTAGTTTTTGCAATTTTAATAGAACATTACCTTTCAATAATAAAAATATTTTATATGTAATTTATGATCAGTACAACTATTTAAAATATTATAAATTTATTTTCAAAACTATTTATTTTTACTAATAAAATTTAAAATATATCTTATTTTTATTTATCATGAATTTTTTAAATTAATTGTATGCTATAATAAAATAATTTTATAAATTGAAAAATTATATTATTTTAAAGTATTAAAATATAAATAACTAAAGTTATAGACCCTCAAATGTCATGAAAATACCATTATTATTTGGGATAATGACATTTTAAGTGCTATAAGTTTACCATATTTAATAATTAAGTCATATAAGAAAATTCCTTCTCGATTGAGTCCTAATAATTTTTAAATATATATGCGTTAGTCCTCGACTGTTAAAGAAGATAAAAAATGTTGAAGTGGCAAAAATGGCTACACTGCACTTCATAGATCACTTGCCACAACAACAAATGAAGTGCACGTCACAGATACAACCAAAAGAAATAACACATAAGGAATGAAAAAAGAAAAGGGTAAGGATTGGCAGTAAAAACTTGGGGGGAAGCTTTCCCTCCATTTCCTATGGTGATTCAGAGATTAAAGGAGTTATATTGAAAAGAGATAGAGGAAGTGAAATAAAAGACAATACAAAAAGAAAATAAGAAGAAAAACCTATAAGAGAAGGACGATCACTATAAGAGATTGAAGGAGTTATATTGTAATATGAATCCTCAATCACTGTGAGAGAAGGATGATTGTGAGGACTTCATAGACAAACAACAGTCTTGGAAGATGATTTTTTACATGTGAAAGAAGATAGATAATATGGTTGATTTGTTCTTCATAAATTCTTGCAATATGTGGGTTCTATTAGCTTCTAATATAAAAAATTTTCTTATGTTTGCAATAATAAAAGGATGAAATGGGATGTAGATTTTTTAAATGGTTTGATCCTCCCATATATGGCAGATTAAAACAAATAATTTTGAGATTGTTGAGAAGAGTAAGTACTATGGAAAATGAAAATGCATCCTTAAAGAAGAGGAATAAGAAGTTAGTAATCTGGTATGCCATTTCTTGGATGATAACTCTCTTTTTATTTTACTATAAGTAATGTTAGTAGTAAGAAGCATTGAAGAAAGAATTAAAGAAAAAATTAGTATCACAAAAAGAAAGAAGTGATATTGGGGAGCAATAGGAATTTTGGAAGCATATAAGTTTATATATGTACTATTTTTTGTACTGGTTTATTAAGTTGTATCCCTTAAAAATTAGTTGCTTTATTAGCAGAGGATGTAATGTGCTATAGTTTTAATTAATGTGAGACTCTTTCAACTTAAAGTATTATAATAAAAGAAGGGGGGGGGGGGTTTGATTTAAAGAAAATGTTTCTCTTTACCTAGAAGTAATAGATGAATGCACATAAAAAATGCCACAATACCACTTCAAAATATATAAACAACACCTGGATACATAAACATTGATTTTTAAACTGAGGATTAGTCCATACAAGCAAAAGAACTTGTCAAAATTAATTCAGTGTCATGCCAACATATGACAAATAAAAAAAGTGTTACCATACAAAGTACACTTTTCAAACTATAAGTTTAGCAAAATCTGAACACAGATGTTGATCCATCATAATCTGTATAGCAAAAAGTAAAACAAATTTTGATTTATCAACATCTTTAAAACCATCTAAAAATTATTTGAAAAAGTATTAGATTGCTACATATTATCCCTACTACTGTGATGACATTCCTGCAAGCTCTTGTGATCATAGAAATGGTTATGACATAATAACTTCATCATTTGTTTGATATGAAAGTCTTGAGGATTGTTGGATTTCATTATTTTTTTGCACAAAACTTACATTCCTAATAAACCGACCCCTCCAAATCATCCTTCATGAATTGTTAAATCAAGAACTTGGAGCATAGCTAATGGCATGCTGACTATTTTGTATAGGCCAAAAACATAGAGTATTAGTGTTTTAAAAAAATTTAAAATTAAAATTATTGAAACATGACACATAAATTGCATACTTACATTTATAATAGCCATATTACCCTCTATATATATTTTAACTCCAACAGGTTTCTTCTTACTCTTTAAAATATTTGAAACTCGAAGACTTATACAAATCTGAAGTTACCTTTCTCTTGGTTGTGTTATAATTAAGTGGTTTCTCAATATTAGGAATTTTCTTATTTCGTAATCCTTCTTTGTGATACCCCTCCCCACTGATGCCCCATCAGATAACATCGACACTCTAGCTACTCCACTCGAGGCACCGATATAGAGAGACGTCACTTCTGGGTTATAATCCAACCAACAATCACTATCCAATAATTCCTACTACATTCTATCAGATGTAAATAAAATTTATTAATAACATTCATCCAGACAAGAGCAAGAATGATGGCAAGCTAAAAGATACTGCTGATATAATATATATAAAGATAGTGTACTACAAGAGGGCTATTAGGGAATGGGTTATCCTAAATATATACATATGTACACCAAAAAGAATGGACAAACCCATCTACTCTAAACACACAAGGTTAGTCTAGACCTAGGGAGTACTGTCATAACTACAACAAAAAGTGCAATTACTCCCTATCACAAGCCCTATCTCAAAATAAGGAGAAAACGGTCTGAACAAAAACTAAGTCCAGGTCAAAGAGACCCGAACTCCTGAGGTAGTGACATGCATCGCTGTAATCACCGTCAAGCACCCATCAACAAAATCCTCTCTCTCTGTATGTGTATAATAGTCGACCGCTATAGGCTCTAGGATGACCCTGAAAGATAGAATCGCATCGGCGTCATGGCGTATGAAGAAATATACCTCTGTCTTCGGCCCGTCTACTTTATACGTCATAGCGGTCCACATGATAGCCATACTATATATAATGTTAACAAGGTCTAACCTATGCTAAAAAGAGAATGAAAATAGAGTGGTGAGTATTATCTTAAGAAAATACCTAGTGAATGGACAGACTATAATGTTGTCCCAAGAATCAATAGGGAATAATAATAATCTAGAGCATTTGAAATAATAAAAGCTATAGCCATTTTGTTCATAAAATAATTCATAAAGATTAAACACAATTTATAATTTAATTACAAGAATTATTTATAATAACTCTTTAAAGATCTGCTCCGGCTTACCAGAGGTTTTCTAATCACACTATTTGATCAACTTTCTTTCAAAATATCATTCTCATTATACACATAGCACTATACAACACATCACAATTTGCTAAATATAAACAGGAACATGTTAGGTTATTATCGATATGGTGGGCACCCACCAGCACATCGAAGGTCCAATCTAGGTATGCATACCAATCTATAACCGCTCGGATTAGCCCTAAAGGCATACAAGAATCTCAAGAGCTGTCCCAAAGACAGTTATCACAATCTCATAACTCAATTCCATCAATTTCTCATTGTACCCCAGGTACAAGAATATCAATACATGAGTTGTTGTACCCCGAACACAGTCTTATGTCTCACAGAACTCAGCCGTACCCCGAGCATGGTCTTACTATAACCACCTTTCCTTATAATGTACATGTGCTCAGAAATCATCATATTTTCATAACTAATCATGTTTTCAATTAAATCAAAACTCTATATTATCCCGGGTATCATATATAATACAAATCAAGGTTAAAAACCGATCAAAAGCAACTCAAACATCACTTTGAATCACTGAGGCACCACCCTTATGGCCACTGAGGCATCACTTTATCAACTCCATGCCACTAAGGTGCCGCCTTATAGCCTACTGAGGCGCCACCTTATCATCCACTAAGGCATTGCCTGAGGGCTATAAGTGGGTTGACGCATCACCTTTGTACATAGAGGCGCCGCCTCTGTGCAATCAGGCACCGCTTGGTTGCACTTGTAACATTTGAATTTTTTAATTTTCCAACAAAAATGAAAATTTTCAATCTAAATCAATAAAAAACAAGTATAAAAGTGAAAGGATTAAAGAAAAGAAGTCCACTCACTGAAATGCAGATTCCTTATCTTCTTCCTCTCTAACAGAACGTCCCTTCCTTTTTCCTTTTTTTTTGCATCTTCTTCTTCTTTATCTTCATTAATGGCGGTTTATGCCAAATTACAATTTAGTCATCCAATTTAATTCCTTTCAACTAAGTCCTTTCTCCAAACTTATTTTTCTTATAAACTTAAATTATTTAGGTATGGACATGACAATTCTCTCCCACTTAAGAAATTTCATTCTCGAAATTTGGAGAATGCTCATTTCAAAACTAATTCGTACTTGAAGAGAATAGGTATAAATATTATTGTCTCATATCCTCATCTCGTTCCCATGTAGCTTCCTCATATGAATGATTCTTCTACGATACTTTGACCAAAGGAATAACTTTATTACGTAATACCTTTTTATCATTTTCCAGAATCGACACTGGCTCTTCTTTATAGCTTAAATTCTCCTATAATTCCACTGGTTATTCCTGTAGTATATGAGAGGGATCACTTCTATATCTTCTGAATATCGATACATAGAAAACATCATGAATTCCAAATAGACTAGGGGGTAAAGTTAATCGATAAGCTACTGGCCCAACACGTTCAGTTATTTCATATGGTCCAATAAATCTTGGGCTCAGCTTTCCACACTTACCAAATCTCAACACACCTGTCCACAGTGATATCTTTAGAAACACTTTTTCACCAACATTATATTCGAGATCAGCTCACTTAAGATTGGCATAGCTTCTTTACCTATTTTGTGCCTTCTTTAAATTTGCTCGAACTATGTGAATATTCTCCGTAGTCATTTGCACAAGTTTTAGGCCTAATAATTTTTTTTCTTTGACTTCCTCCCAGTAGATTGGGGTTTTACACTTCTTTCCATATAGTGCTTCGAAAGGTGCCATATTGATACTGCTTTGGTGACTATTATTATAAGTGAATTCTAGTAATTGTACTTGCTTATCCCAATTACCCCAAAATCTACTGCACTGGATCTAAGCATATCTTCTAATATTTGTATAGTGCGTTCAGATTGGTCATCAGTTTAAGGATGGAAAACTATACTAAACCTCAATTTAGTACCTAACGCTTCCTACAGACTTGGCCAAAATTGTGATGTGAATCTTGGATCACGATCGGATACGATCGATACTGGTGCTCCATATAATCTCACGATTTCTTTCAAATATAGCTCCACCAACTTATTCAAGTTGTAGTTGACTTTGACAGGTAAGAAATGCACCGAATTTGTTAAACGATCGACAATTACCTATACAACATCATTTCCTTGTTGGGTTCTTGGCAATCCTACCATAAAATCCATTGTGATATATATATTCCCACTTTTATTCAGGAATTGGTAAGGATTGTAGTAATCCCGCAGGATGTTTATGCTCTGCCTTCACTTGCTGACAGGTCAAACACTTTGACATAAATTCATCTATGTCACTCTTCATTCCTTTCTATCAATAACTTCCTTTCAGTGTTTTATACATCTTTGTACTTCCTGGATGCATAGCATACATCGAACAATATGCCTCTTCCATTATTTTTTGTCTTAACTCATCCACATGTGGCACATACAATCTATTCCCAAACTTAAAAATTCCTTTTTCGCTATAACTTAACCCTTTAACCTTTCCACTTTCCACATTAATGCACAACTTTTCCATTTCTTCATTCATTTGCTGTGTTGCCAAAATTCTTTCCATTAGCAATGGCCTTACTCTTAAAGTAGCCAACATTCCACCAGAGGTATCTACCTTAAAATCAATATTTAACTTCCTCAACTCAATTAATAATGACATTTTAACAGAGTGGATATAACACAAACTTCCACTCGACTTTCGGCTTAAAGAATCTGCAACCATGTTAGCCTTTCCTGAGTGGTATTCTATTATACAATTATAGTCTTTTATCAATTCCACCTAGCATTTTTGTCTCAGATTTAACTCTTTCTAAGTTAAAATACACTTCAAACTTTTGTGGTCCATAAATATTTGACAAATTACTCTATAAAAGTAATTTCTCTACATTTTCAACGTAAATACCGCAACTATTAACTCTTAGTCATGTGTGGGATAGTTCTGCTCATACAGTCTCAATTGCCTTGATGCATATGCCATTGCTCTTCCATTTTGCATCAATGCACAATTAATTCCTTGCTTCGAAGCATCACTATACACCATATAATGACCTTTTTCAACTGGTAACATTAACACCGAAGCAGTGACTAGCTTTTCTTTCAAGATTTTGAAGCTTCATTGACAATTCAAAGTCCATTCAAATTTCACATTCTTTGTCAATAATTTCATAAATTATGACGTAATAATTGAGAAATCTTATACGAATCTCTGATAATATCTTGCTAGTCCTAAGAAATTTTGTATCTCCGTTACATTTCTTGGTGGTTCCCAATTAACAATTGCTGCAATCTTACTAGGATCCATATACACTCCTTCAGCAGATATCACATGCTTAAGAAATATAACCTTATCCAGGCAAAACTCGCATTTACTAAATTTGGCAAACAACTACTTATCTCTCAAAATCCCTAATACGAGTCTTAAATGCTCTTCATGCTCCTTTGTAAACTTAGAATACACTAAGATATCATCGATGAATACAATTACAAACCTATCTAGATAAAGTTTGAACACTTGATTCATTAAATCCATAAATGTTGTTGGTGCATTTGTCAATCCAAATGGCATCACCAAAAATTCATAATGTCCGTACCTCATCCTGAAAGCAGTTTTAGATATGTCTAATTCCTTAATCCTCAATTTGTGATAACCAGATCATAAATTTATCTTTGAAAATACCTTCACTCCTTGCAGTTGATCAAATAAATCTTCTATCCTGGGCAAAGGATACTTATTCCAGATTGTGACCTTATTCAACTGTCTATAATCTATACACAATTGAAAATATCCATCTTTCTTCCTAATAAACAATATAGGTGCACCCCATATAGAGAAACTTAGTCGGATAAATCCTTTATCCAAAAATTTTTGCAATTGCACTTTCAATTCCTTTAACTCTGCCGGAGCCATCCTATATGGTGCTTGCGATATAGAAGCAGTTTCGGGTATGAGTTCAATCTCAAATTCTATTTCTATCTCAGGTGGCAAACCTGGTAAATCTTTCGGAAATACATCCTCAAACTCATTCACCACTGGTAGTTCTTTCAACTTTGAACCTTCCTTCCTATCCTCCACAATAAAAGCTAAATACACTTCATACCCTTTTCTCAGGTATTTCATAACCATCATTGCCGATATAACCTTAATAGGAGTCTTCATATTTTATCTAATAAATATTATCTTTTCTCCATTCTCTTTCTCAAATTCTACCTACCTAGTATAATAGTTCACATTTGCTCGGTAATGACTTAACTCATCCATTCCGAGTATAGCATCAAACTCACCAATGGATAAGGGTATAAACCTCATTTCACCCTCATTAATCTTTACCGAGACATCCCTATATACATTCTTACAAACTACACTCATTCCCATAGGCATGCTCACAATCACAGGTTCATTTAAATCACTTATCTGAAGCTTATCATGTATCATATAAGTCGATGATATGAAAAAAAAATGTAGCACCTGGGTCAACCAGTATGCGTGCTAGCTTATCATTAATATGAGCCTTGACCGTTATCACGTTTGGTGACTCCTCAACCTCCCGTTCTATAACAAGATACACTCTAGCTTGCTGCACACCACCAGCTGCTACACTCGATTCTCTTGGTTGGTTCCTAGAGAGTTTTATCACACTAATTCTCTCTCTAGGCACAGCCGTAGGTCTTCTTACCCTAGACAACCTCCCACTTCTTTTATTATGAGGAATGTGGGATGCTTGCACTAATGATTCTCCTAGATATGCCTTTGTGAAATTCCTTATATAATGTCCGATTTTATTGCATCGGTAGCATCTGATCTCTCCTTAGTTACATCTTCCTGTATGATTCTTTTTACACACATTGCACCAAGGTAACATATCCCTATCTTGTATTCTACTTCCTATGCCCATCCATCCAGGTGGCAGTGTTGGTTGTCTCATTGATGCCTGACTTCCTTGAGATCTATTTCCATCTCCTGACCTCACATTGCTCCTGAAGTATGGAGAGAACCTCAATCTTTTACTCCCATTTCCTCTCTAAGATTGTCATAATGGTTCAGCTTATTGATTTGGCTTAACTTGGGTTGAAGCTTCCAATTCCTTATCCAACTTTTCATGTTCTATTGCTTTTTCAACCCAACCTTTAAATGTCATTCTAGCATACAAATTCAATTTTCCTCTCAAGGATATATGCAATATTTCTCAAATTTTCTCACTCTTTCTTTCCTTTATAGGATATATATATTTTGCGTACTTTTATAGATCCTCGAATGTATCAACATATTCTTGGACCGTCATCGATCCTTGTACTAAGTTGATAAATGCAGCTACTCTCTCTTTTCGATAGTTTTCTGTCAAGTATTCCTTACAAAATTCCTCTTGGAATACTTGCTAGGTCAAAACTTCACCATATAAATTTTGAATTTTGGTCAGCCAATCGTCAACTTTATCAAACATCAGGCCATAAACATTGCTTATCTTCTCTTCTCTTTGTTACTAAGTTGTAATGTTGTAAAGGCCTTTTCCATAGTTTTAATCCACTTGTCAGCTTGTCCTGGGTCCAATGTACCATAAAAGTCATACACTCCATATTTCTTCGCATGTTCAATTAGATCTTCTGGTCTCTTATACTTTTTTTATCCTTTTCAGCCATCACAATTGCCATAGTGTGTGTGAATTCTATAGCATCCACATGCATTACTGGCAGCACTGAATTGTTAACCACGTTCACCTACATCAATAATGGAGGTTGTCCATTACGTGCTCTCTGCGATATGTTAAAGTTCAACACTAGAGCATTAGGCATAGAACTGCCTTGTTCGCTCCCTGCATCGATTTCTCGCATATCATCTCCTTCATTATCAGCAAAAGCTACTGATGGAGACAATTCTCATGATCGATCCCTATCCACGCTTTCCTCTCTCTACTAGATCCATTCTATTAATCTGGTCAACTCGACCTCTACCTCTACCTCTCAGTCTACCTCTAGGCCTACCACTTATACTAATTCCTATTCTGCCTCCTCTAGTTCTTGCCATTTTCCTGTGAATTCAAAATCAATCCAATTTAGTAATCCAAACCATTAAGTGTTAAGTTATTAATGAACATCCATTCAGCGTACATATTCCTTAATTTCACAGAATTCACTTAACCAAGGTCTCATACCTTAAGTTTTCAAAATCTATCAAATCTATCAAAATCTAAACTTCCAAAATGTAAGTTTTCAAATCTAAGTTTTCAAACCAGGCTCTGATACCAAAAACTATGACACCCCTCCCATCGATGCCCTGTTAGATAGTATCGACACTCTAGCTGCTCCACTCGAGGCACCGATGCAGAGAGGTATCACTTTTGGGTTATAATCTAACCAACAATCACTATCCAACAATTCCTACTACATTCCATCAGACGTAAATAAAATTTATTAATAACATTCATCCAGATAAAAGTAAGAATGATGGCAAGCTAAAACATACTACCGATATAATATACATAAAGATGGCGTACTACAAGAGGGCTGTTAGGGAATGGTTTATCCTAAATATATACATATGTACATCAAAAAAATGGACAAACCCATCTACCCTAAACACACAAGGTCAGTCTAGACCTAAGGAAACTGTTATAACTACAACAAAAGGTGCAATTACTCCCTATTACAAGCCCTATCTCAAAATAAGGAGAAAACGGTCTGAATGAAAACTAAGTCCAAGTCAAAGAGACCCGAACCCCTGAGGTAGTGACGTGCGTTACTGTAATCACCATCAAGCACCCATCGGTAAAATCCTCTCTCTCCATGTGTGTATGACAGTCGACTGTTATAGGCTTTAGGGCAACCCTGAAAGATAGAACCGTATCGACGTCATGGCGTATGAAGAAATGTACCTCCATCTTCGGCCCGTCTACTTTATACGTCATAGCGGTCCACATGATAGCCATACTATATACAATATTAACAAGGTCTAACCTATATTGAAAAGAGAATAAAAATTGAGTGGTGAGTATTTTCTTAAGAAAAATACCCAGTGAATGGACAGACTACAACGTTGTCCCAAGAATTAATAGGAAATAACAATAATCCAGAGCATTTGCAATAATCAAAGCTATAGCCATTTGGTTCATAAAATAATCCACAAAGATTGAACACAATTTATAATCAAATCATAAGAATCATTTATAATGACTCTTTAAAGATCCGCTCCGACTTACCGGAGGTTTTTTAATCACACTATTTGATAAACTTTCTTTCAAAATATCATTCTCATTATATACATAGCACAGTACAATACAACACGATTTGCCAAATATAAACAGGAGCAGGTTGGGTTGTTATCAATGTGGTGGGTACCAATCAACACATATAAGGTCTAATTTAGGTATGCATACCAATCTATAACCGCTTGAATTAGCCCCAAAGGCATACAAGAATCTCGAGCGATGTCCCAAAGACATTTATCACAATCTCATAACTCAATTTTGTCAATTTCTCATTGTACTCCAGGTACAAGAATATCAATTATACGTGAGTTGTTGTGCTCTGGACACAGTTTTACATCTCACAGAATCCTGCCATACCCTCGGCACGGTCTTACTATAACCACTTTTCCTTACAATGTACATATACTCAGAAATCATCACATTTTCATAACCAATCATGTTTTCGATCAAATCAAAACTTTATATTATCCCAGGTATCATATACAATACAAATTAAGGTTAAAAATCAATCAAAAGTAACTCAAACATCACTTTGAATCACTGAGGCACTGCCCTTATGGCCATTGAGGCGTCGCCTTATTAACTCCATGCCACTAAGGCACCGCTTTATGGCCTACCGAGGAACTGCCTTATTATCCACTAAGGCATCGCCTAAGGGCTACAAGTGGGCTGAGGCGTTGTCTTTGTGCATAGAGGCGCCACCTCTGTGCAATAAGGCGCCGCTTGATTACACTTGTAACGTTCAAATTTTTGAATTTTCCAACAGAAAAAAAAAGTTTCAATCTAAATCAATCTAAAATTAATAAAAAATAAGTATATAAGTGAAAGGATTAAAGAAAAAAAGTCCACTAACTGAAATGCAGATTCCTTCTCTTCTTCCTCTCTAAAAGAGCATCCCTTCCTTTTTCCTTTTTTATTCTATGTCTTCTTCTTCTTTATCTTCATCAATGGCAGTTTATGCCAAATTATAGTTTAGTCCCCCAACATAATTCCTTTTAATTAAGTCCTTTCTCTAAACTTATTTTTCTTACAATTTAGTCATAACCTAAAATAACTTAAATTATTCTAGTACAAACATGACATTTTTGAAGTACTATAGCTCTAGACTTGAGCTATTTTGTTAGTAACTCTGTTGACTGCTTCATATTACTTCTATTCATTATAGAATTGGGACTCAGTGGAATGACCTTCTCTTTCTCTTTTCTTGTCTTCTCTTGTTCATCTTAGTGCAATCCTTAATCTTTAGTTGATGTTGGTTGTGGTTGCTCATCAAAAAAATCTACCTTTTTCAACTTTCCTTAAAACCTTAAAAGAGGAACACACATATACATATACATAGCAACACATATATATCTCAATAACGAACATACATAAACATATATAGAAATTACATATATAACACATACTTGTAACTTCTCTGGTATAATAGTAGTAGTCTCTTGGACAACCTCATCAAGGACTAGCCTAATTGGTACATCTCTTAGTCTAACCTCCTCAAGTTTAGGTTGCTACTGGCAAATAGATTGGGCTAAGTTAGTTTTAATAATGTTATTTATGAAATACAAATTGACTTAATTGAATAAAAAATATGTTTGTTCATATTCAACTACCTCTTTGACTTTACATTTGGCTTTGTTATACCCCTTACTAAAGCAATAATGGCAGGTTATGATCCTACCTCTCCCTACCAATCTTCTATTGTTACTAATTTCATGCTTCTCCTTTTTTCTATTTTTTCGGGCTTGCTTGTCATTTTTTTAAATGGAGGGGGCTTAATTAGTGGCTCTGAAGTACTTGGCTAGAATTTTTGACCATTCCTAAAAGTCATTATAAAGTTGTAAGACTTCAAGCAAGTCTTTTTTTTATACTAAGTGGAGATATAATCTTTAGACTGGTCATATATGTCATTTATAACACATACACCATGACAACATGGCACCCCAAATAAGTCCTAAGCACTATAGGTAAAGATTCACCATATAACTATTCCTATAATGACCTATTTCATACCATTCTACCCCATTCTATAAAATTATGCATTTCCAACTTTTTTCCTTGTTATCATGCAGCTTCTTTTTGATCCTAGGTCCCACGTCTCCTACCCACTTCTTTGTAATATCTTTGTTAACTTGTAATCTCTTCATCACTAACTTCCTAATGTCTTCTCAATAAGAATAACCATTCTTGCACCTAGTTGGAATAATTTTACCATTAAATGCCTCAGAAAGATTATTATTTATCAACTCACATGTT
Source organism: Macaranga tanarius (assembly GCA_949673435.1). NCBI lineage: Eukaryota > Viridiplantae > Streptophyta > Magnoliopsida > Malpighiales > Euphorbiaceae > Macaranga > Macaranga tanarius. The sequence continues at coordinate 8,070 of CATIWO010284315.1, read as the reverse complement.
GTGTATGTTTGGAAAAAAACCTTATACCAAAACTAAGGATGATGGTTGAGCATGTCATCATGTGCTCATTGTGAGATGGCAACCAATGCTTCCATTCTTTCTTTGTAATCTACTATATTGGGAGCCTTTACATATAACTAGAAGTGTTTCTTAAGCTCTTTGCCTCTGTGGTTCTTCTTCCAATTTACACATAAATGCCTTACACACCATCTTCTTTCAAAATCTAGAAAAAGCTCATATAATGTTGGCATTGATCCTTTTAAAATAAGACATAATCAGGTCATAAAATACACAAAGGTAATTCATAAATTAACTTGATGTATAATAATGTAAAATAAAAACTTGTATTATCACTTATAAACGTTCAACCATTTTTGTTTTACTAAAATCAATGTCATATTGTAGTCTTTGTAGAAACCACATCCAATTATCCTTATTTTCCATATTCACCACTCCCCAAGCTAGTGGAAACATCTAGTTGTTTCCATCTTGACCAATGGCTACTATCACCTCACCTTTAACCACTCTTTTAAGAAAGGAACCATCAAATCCTATTACCCTCCTACAATCTGCTAAGAAACCCTTCTTACAATAATTAAATGACATATAAATTCTCTTAAATATGTCTTTTTCATTTGTCTTTAATATTATAGTATTTCCTAGGTTTGATCTCCTTATCTGAATCCATAAAAGTGCATATTCTTCAATTGCATTACCATTTACTTGTTCAAGTACTAAATACTTAGCTCTCTAATAATGCATCAAGGTAACATCCAACTTCATTTCTTTTAAATATAGTTTTGCATATCTATAAGTATCAAACTAATAATGTTGTCGAACTTGTTAATGATCAATTGTGCAAGCCTCTTATGGTTAACTTCTTTGTTTTGTTAATCAGGTTGCACTCATGTCTATTCACAATTCAATTATCTGAAAAACACCTACCTTACCATCTTTTGAACTAAAAATATACCAAGGACACGTACCTTTTTTGCATCTCACACAAACATAATCCTTTTTGTTTTTGGTATATTTTAGGCCATGCCTTTCCATAATAGCATACTTTGCTAAGATTTCTTTAAACTAACATGCATTTTCAAATGTTATACTAATATAAAATGCAAGTTTAGTTGTTCTTGGATTAAAGGCTAAATTTTTTTTTTCCTCTTCCCTTCTGATTGGTGTTAATCGCAAACACACAGATCGCTCAAGTAATATAATAATAAGTAAAGTATCATTTCCATGAGGATTATTATTGAGTACAATTTGACTTAGTTAATTATTCATCTAAATAAATCAAATTAATTTTCAATGAAACTAATTATAAACCCTAATTTACTAAAACTATGAATTTAAGCAATGTAAAACAAAGCAATTAATAATCGATATATGAATACATGTACTGGAACTTCATCTTTTACTTAGTTTAAATATTAAATCATTAACACATCACTCTAACCTAAGTTCAATTTATGCATATGATGCTCATCAACTAATGTACTTATAAATCTCTCTCGAGTAATTATAAGTTGTTTAATTAACTCAATTATTAGTTATATCTTATGGATTCTCACCTGGATAATCTAACAAATTATTAATTAAACCTAAGTCAATGATGAATCACGCAATATTGATAATTAAAAGGTCTTTAAATTTAATTAACATTAATATATCTTATTCTAGGTCCTAAGCATTAATCACCTCTCAGTCTCATAACACTTTTATGAATATTCAACATAAACAACAAAGCCCAAAGCATGCATCTCCTCTCAGTCTTAACATACTTTAACCATAACCCATAGTTGAATATAATTAAGCATAATAATAAAACTCATATATAAGAAATCAACTTAGATTAAAGCAAAAAGTAAGACTTAATACATCCCTAAACTACTTAGATCCATCCTAGTACATAATGAAAATCTAGCCTAATAATGTCATGATTACAAGAGAAAGCTCATGAAAATTCTTGCAAACATCCTAAAAGAAATACTAAAAGAGATTAGAAAGCCCCTTGATTTAATCTTGAAGCCTTTTGAATGCACGAACTCCACAAACAATGATCTTATAATATGACAACCTAAACTTAACTAATGAATGAATGTAAAGAATAATATGAATATATGAATATGGTTTTTAATGTGTTTGAGGATGATTTCCATGCCTCTAAGGTCCCTTTATATAGGCATACCACGTCCAAACATGAATAAGAAGTGGATTTGGTCTTTAAAAGTTGAATCCTAATCAAACTCAAATTGCTACTCTCTTATTATGCATATAAGCTGCCTTACATGAGAATTTAACCCTCAGTGATAAGCAAATTAGCTATTGTGTTCTTCAATAAAGTTATAGGTCTTTGAGTTGGCTTTCTATAATAATTTTAAATCACCTCAATCTAAGTTGTGTGGAGAAAGTTATGCTGAAAAAACTAAAGCATGCTACATTAAGTATGCATGCTGGTATACTGTAACCGGCGTGACGAATTAGGTAACAGCTATGACAAACTTCCATGCCCTTTTCCTTATTGAATTAGGCTTTAATTGACTCCTAATTGCTTCATATTTGATTTCTAAGTCTTTAAACCTTCAAAAATATGGAAAAACACCTCAAATAAATGTAGAACTTACATGAAACATATCATAGTACAAAATCAAAACTTAAACTAATCCTAATCTTATATGGATTATATAAAACCTATCAAAATACAAAATTAAAAGCTCTAGTTCTATATGAAATGCATATTAACTACCTAAAACTCTAAATTAACATATTTTAATCAAGATTAAGACATAATCGAACTATAATAACCAAAACTAATCAAATATTAACTTAAAATAAGCATAAAATATGGACTTATCATCTCCTATAATACTAGCCTCTTCATTTGTCGACACATAGTTGCACTTATCTGAATCTATATAATCAGTTTCATAATTATAATTTTCAATACCTTCTAGCCCTTTTTCTTCTTTTATCTCTTTCTTTACCCCTATCCTACTAGTGTTGCACAATATATTTTGCATTTTTTTTGGTTATGCAATAACCTTTCCATCATTGAGCTTTTTTAAGTTTTCCCTAGCCTTATATAGCTCTATGTCATCCCCATCATACATGTTTTCTATATTTATTTCATCACAGCCATCAAAATGTTCATTATTTGCATCAACTTCAACAAATTCTTCACCCTCATATAACTCATCTCCACCAACCTCTTCACTTAACTCAATGACATCTTCAATACTTAGATCTATAAACTCATCATCTGTCCTAGCATGTGGCCCATTTGAACAACCTGCATTTACACCAACTACATTTATCCCCATCGCATTTGCCACTATTGCTACTTACTATCATTATAACTTGTCTTTTCCAAACTAACAACCCCCCAAAAGTTATCACGAATGATATACAAATGCACTTTTTTTTCAATTAAAATAGCTAGAATTATACATGTACGATGATCATCATACAAAAATTTTAAGCCTTCTTTACCATAAACTTTAAAATACATTTTGAAGATACAAGTTATCTTTAGTTCATCCTTTGCATATGCTACCAAATACTAATATCCTGACACATCGGGGTCCACCATTTGATCAGCTGTAAGTTCCCTTTCATACACATCATTGACAAATTTGCCCTATAATTCTATATAATGTATGAATTAGCTATACTAAGATTCATACATATTTTTAAAAAAATAACACTTTCAAATCCATCAATAAATTATTTGTTAGAGATGAGCATAAAACCATAAGCTTCTATTTTAAAAACTTTTTTAATGTTTAATTGTAACACCCCCCACCATACCTCCACCACAATACCCATCTGACGGTGACATGAATGGAAAAAGATATTACCTAAAGACTATTTGAAAGAATCTCTTAACAATATATATTATAATAAAGACATTTCTATCAATTGATAGCATCCAACTAATATATTAATAAACTATAAACACTAATCTCCAAGATAAAATTTTGATGGCAAGCGATATACTAAGAATATAACATAACATAATATATACTTACATAAACATTAGTACATTGGTGACCTAACACCATACAATACTAGCTAAATATATACAGACGAGAGTACTAGATGCCATACAATAAATTATAAAATATATATCCATATCAGCCCCAATATCTCTCTCTAGGTCTATTACCTGACCGACTAATATGAGGTGCATGCTATAGGAGACCATAGTATCCTAGCCAAGACTATCATAAAACACCCAACTCCAGCACACAAAGTAACCAGTAAAGCTCTAAGGGTGTAGTCTGGCATCAGGGCAAAAATACCAAAAAAATAATGCATGATTCGCTTATCACACCTAGGTCAGTGTGACCTGGACGTTAATAGTGGTCTCATAAAACACCCGAAAAGTGGTGCATATAGTGTCTTTGTGCTCCTCTCTAATCATAGACATACGAATAGATGCACTTATAGGCTCTACTATAACTCTAAAGGTCAAATATGTATCCTAGTGTGGCATACTATGTACTTTACTAAGGTCTCCGCCTCTGTAACCTCATAGATCATTATGGTCCACTGCACCGCCATATCTCCCAAGTATTAACTACATACACACTATATACCAATACTGGAAACATTTTTAGAAATAAAGGAGTGTGATTAATTTCATAAGGAAATTACCTAGTGCGTGAAAAAGAACTGACTATCATATCTGAAACATCAAGGATCTCATAAGTAATGATACAATAAATAAAACAATAATAAGTAAGGAAAATAGCATAAAATTAGAATATACAAATTATTAATGAGTCCCAAGAATGAACATACTTATTTTCATTTCATTTCTTATCATTGTTAATATAATAATATGTTTGAGTTTAATATTGAAATTCTTTTCATACAAATATTCGTTGTACATTAACAAAATTTCTCTTTTTAAAATTCTCATTTTTCATAACTTGTTCGTCATATTATTTGTGTTATATATTATACTTTACTGAGCTTACAAACTCATTTTATGTTCGAAAATATTTATCGTATAATATATAATCTCACCATATCATAATATTGCTCTTACACAACACTATGATTCACGTATCAAAATTCTCAATATTATAACTTAAGATTCTCATACAGTCCACATTGACTATATCTCATAATATCATTTCTCAATATATTTGTATGCATACTTTTCAACTATATAGATTCTCCCCAAAGGCACCTTTGAATCCATGCGCTATCCCAAAGACGGTATCATCAGGTTGGCCAACACACTCTCAACTGTACTTAAGTATATACTTATGTATATAACTCACTTTACATATATGTATATATATAATATATGCGGATTCACTATAATATTGCATTTTTCCACTTATAAAATTTAGTTTCATTTCTATTTAGAATATTTCATTTGCTTTAATTTATTTATTACGTATTTATTTTGATATTTTCACGATTTGATTTTTTTTATTAAACCTGATTTTAGTCATTGTGTCAGAGACTTAAGAGTTTATTGGATGGTTTCCTACTTTGTAATTTTACAACTTATAACCGTCAACCTTATAACACATAGGTTAATTAGAATTTCATTTCATTTGCATTTATTCTCGAGCTTATATATTAACTTCTCAACTACCATTTTACTTTGAGAAGTAAAGAATCCACATTACTCCATATATCTATAATTCAATTCCACATATTTTTAATAAACATGTTCTATTTAACCCATTTTAAGTAAATAATAGTAATTCAAGTGTTTATGTGTGTTTATACATGTTTCTGGTGGAGATTTAAGTTATAAAAGTTTACATTCGACACCATTTAATTACATAATTTGGCCACAGAGGCGCCTCCTCAGTACTGAGGCGTCACCTTAGTACTACTGAGGCACCGTCTCTATACTGAGGCGCTTTCTCAGTACTAAGGCATTGCCTTAGTACTGAGGTGCCTCCTCTACATATTGAGGCATCGCCTCAGCATATTAAGGTGTTGTCTGATTGACTTACAGAGGTATACTACACTAAAAAATAACAGAACTCTAACAAAATCATATCCATCTCATACAAATTGTTTCATAACATACTACAACATATGTTTTATCGACTTTAACACATTTATAATATATATTTGATGTGTATATCATACTTTATACTCTTAAATCAAAACAACATTTCTCAAAAATATCAAAACTCCAAAAATTTTAAGTTGAACACAAAGAAAGAACAAAAAGAGAAAATTACTCACAAGATTTCGGCACTTACTTCTCTAAATTCTTGAAGGTAGAAAACCCTAGCTAAAGTAACCTTCTTCTCCTTCTTCTTCTTCAAAAATAACTTCCTTTTTTTTTCTTTTTCTTCTTCCTCTTCTCATGTGTTAAAATGTATGAGCTTTTTTTTTCATCCTTTAAGTTTTTAACACATCACTCATAAGTCCTTATACAACTTTTTTCTTTTAATTTGATCCTTGATCACTTTTAATTACATCTAAATTCTAAACTTGATTTTATTCTCATTATATCTTCCATATAAATTTTAGCCAAAATAATAATAATACTCAATTATATTCAATTAAACCTTTCATTCTATCAAATTATTTATGAGAACATAGATGTTATAATTCTTCCCCTCTAAAAAGAAATTTCATCCTCAAAATTTACAGAAAGTTCTTTATTCAAACACAAAAGATCTGGATATTGCTATCTAATATCCTCTTCTCTCACCCAAGTAGCTTCCTTTTAGGAGTGATTTTTCTATAATACTTTAACTAATGGAATAACTTTATTCCTTATTACTTTTTAATCTATAGCCAAAATAGCCACTAGCACTTTTTCATAACTTAAATTTTCTTTCAATTCCACTAGTTGTTCTTGCAAAACATGGGTGGGATCACTTCTATATCTTCTTAACATTGACATACGAAATACGTCATGCACTCCTACTAATTTTGGCAGTAAGGCTAATTGACAAGCTATAGGTCCAATACGCTCAACTACTTCATATGGCCCATTATATTTTGGGCTTAATTTCCCTCGCTTACCAAACTTTATTATGCCTTTCCATGGAGATATCTTTCAGAACACTTTATCAACCACATTAAACTCAATATCGGCTTACTTAAGATTAGCATAACTTCGCTGTCTATCCTGAGCTGCTTTAAGATTTGCCTTAATTGTTCAGACATTATCCATAGTTAACTGTGTTAGTATAGATGTACCCTAGGGCCATTTTGTATGTAAACATTGTATATTAATCCCTTTGGCAATAAAATATTCTTTTAGATAAGGTGTTTGTTTATTTGAATATTTACCTTTAATATTATGTTAAATAAGTTTATTATCAAGAGTTGATAATATGAGTGACAAACCCATTTAGTACATATACTATAAATGTTTATAGTTAATGGATTAATATAAAGATAGAATTAATCCCTAGACTATTATCTCTGTCTATTTTCCTTGATCAGTATGTGATACTGATAGTGGGAGGTAGTGAGTCTCATGCTACTTGATATGAGTTATCAGAAAAGACATGTGAATACTCATGTGATGAGTGGATCGAACAGTGACACAAGATTTGTGATTACTTGGGAATTCACTTTAGTCAACAATCACAATCTTAGATATAATTGTGCATATGGTCCTTTGACCTGAGGCAACACAGTCATCCACATATGGTTGGTTAGAGTTTGTTACCGCTTACATACATGTACTAGCTATGTATGGGCATATGGCGTGTGGTGGCTCTAGTTGGTTATATGTAGGGATAAGTGATCGGGCAAGATAGAATTCATTACCTAGAGTGAATCGGGATAAGATCCTAGACTATCTAAATTATTCTTGATGAATAAGTACCTGGCCAGGTCAAACTCGACTTACACAAAAAGAGTTTCGGTGCTAGAAAAGAGTTTCTAGTAGTAGTCGTGTTTTATCAAGAATTGAACTTAAGATGAGGTCATATGATAGAGGCAATTAGAGTTTGACTAAACCTTGACTCTAGCCAATATCGGGATCTTATAATGAATAGACATTTATTGCACGGTAATTGTGTTCTTTGGTTCTTGTGAATCTGCATATAGCATTCATTTCTAATT
>CATIWO010284214.1:0-32824 GCA_949673435.1 Macaranga tanarius | reverse complement strand
TATATAAATATGCATATTGCATAATGATTGATTTGTGATGAATGTAAATGATTGATATGTGAGTAAGGTGAATGATTGATTAAATATGCATATGGCATAATGTGAGAAATATGTGTGTGTGGAGTTTGAGCTCCACGATCTGAGATTGAAAGGGGTAGAGAATTTCAGATGTGGACATTCATGTGATAATTATATATATACGCATACATGTAAAATCTGAGATTGAAAGGGGTAGAGAATCTCAGGAATGGCCACGGATATATGAAAAAGAAAAAGGAAGAAAAGACAGGCAAAAGTGAGGTTGTGCATGACGTGTGTGAACATGTGAGAAGAACTAACAATCATAATCATGCATTATCGCATTATGGATGTATAATGTATTGTGAAATGTGGATTTAATGTGAGATTGATGATTTTAGAAATATGAATTGTTTAGTAGTGTGAATTGGTATATATGAGACACCAATAATGAGGTTTTAATGCTTAGAACTCTTGTTGTGACTTGAATTAAGTTATATTCATATATTTTAACATCACTAGTCACTTTAAGGGTATTTTTATTAATCCATATAAATGAATTCAGCCTAAGTGTCTTCATGAAAGTCTTATCCCTCTGAGTTAGCTTTCCGTAGCTTTTTGAATCACTTGATTCCGAGTTCTGTAGAGAGAGTTATGGTCAAAAGAGTACAACATGGTCAGTCGGGTAGTGCCTCTGCATGCCCATACACATGCCCATGCAAAAAACACCCAAACCAGGCACGCCCATGCGCATGCCCATGCATGCCAGAGGCAAGAAATCGAGCCATGCGCACCGCCATGCGCAGCTTAATAAAGAGTTATGGTATTTTGACCATAACGTGAGCTATAGAGCTCCAAATAAGGCGTGGTTTGATGCTACGGAAACTTTAAAGAGTACTATAAAAGTTATATATTTAAGAATAGGTAGAATATATTTTTAAGATTCTCTGATTGAGCTTAACTTTTTAGTGCTCACTTTCACCTTTGTCATTTGGACTCTCATGCGCAGTCTAAATATTTAATTCTTGTATCTTTAATGTGTAACAATGTATTCTATATGTATTTTTCCTTAATTAGTTCTTGAGAAGATGTATATGTATGGTTGTATTATCAATTACTTATTGAGTCGCAAGCTCATTCCTTTGCAATTGTGGTTTTCACGAAATAGATAGGCTTGCTTGAGGTGCAGGTTAACTAGAGCTTAAAGTGTATTTCTTTGAGAGAGCAAGTGGGTCAAAGGCAGTCTTGGTATCGACATCTCCATCCTCATGAGCACCATCATCATAATATTCAAATATTTTGTACTTAAAATATATATCTATTTTTATACCTAGTTATGTATGTACATAAAAGCATGATGTGTATTTGACAGGAGTTTTATATAAATGTATATATTTTATTAAAATAAAATTCTTAGGTGAACACTTGTATGTGGTACCTGGAGGGTGCTATAGTATATGTGTTGACTGTCATGCCATTAAAAAAATCACTATAAAGTATCCACATCCTATACCTCATTTAGATGATATGTTGGATGAATTATATGGTGCATGCATATTTTCTAAAATTGATTCAATGGCTAGGTATCATCAAATTAGAATGAAAATTGGTGATGAATGGAAAACGACCTTTAAGACAAAATATGGGTTATATGAGTGGTTAGTCATACCATTTGATTTAACTAATGCTCCTAGTACATTCATGCTTTTAATGAACCATGTTCTAAGGGATTTTATAGGCAGATTTGTTGTTGTCTATTTTGATGATATACTTGTGTATAGTAAATCGCTAGAGGACCATGTTATGCATGTTAGATCTGTTTTTAGTGTTTTACGATCATAAAAGTTATATGCTAAGCTTGCTAAATATTCATTCTATGTGCCTAAAGTTATATTTTTAAGTTATATTATTAGTGAGCATAGTATAAAGGTAGATCATGACAAGGTTAAAGCTATTGAAACTTGGCTTACACCTAAGAATGTTGGGGATGTTCTTAGTTTTCATGGCTTAGCTAGTTTTTATAGGTGCTTTGTGCATGATTTTTCTAGCATAGCAGCCCCTTTAACAGAATTAATTAAAAAGAATGTTGGATTTAGGTGGGGTAAAGAGCAAGAAAATGCTTTTAACATGCTAAAATCTAAATTAATTTCTGTACCTGTTCTTATTTTACCTCACTTTGATAAAATATTTGAGATTGAATGTGATACTTTTGGAGTGGGAATTGGTGTTGTCCTTATGCAAGAGGGTAAGCCAATTCCATATTTTAGTGAAAAATTGAGTGGCCCAGCACTTAACTACCCGACATATGACAAAGAGATGTATACCTTGGTAAGGGCATTGGAGATATGGCAACATTACCTATTGTCTAAGGAGTTTATTATCCATACCGACCATAAGAGTTTAAAGCATTTGAAAGGTCAGAATAAACTCAACAAATAATATGCTAAGTGGAGTGAGTTTCTTGAGTCCTTTCCTTATGTTATCAAATATAAACAAGGTAAGGAAAATATTATGGCTAATGCATTATCAAGAAAGTACATTTTACTTACTACTTTGGATGCTAAATTACTTAGTTTTGAGCATATTAAAGAATTATATGCATATGATCATGATTTTAGTAATGTGTATAATGCATGTGAGACAACTGCCTTTGATAAATTTTATAGACATGATGGGTATTTGTTTCACCTAAAGCAACTTTATGTGCCTAAATGTTCATTGTGTTTATTGTTAATTAATGAGGCACATGAGGGAGGTTTGATGGGACACTTTGGCATAGCTAAGACATTAGATGTTTTACATGAGCACCTCTTTTGGCCTAATATAAAATCTAATGTAGCTAAGTATTATGCTAATTGTAATACATATTTGCAAGCTAAGTCTAAGGTGCCTATTCCACAGTCACTTTGGGTAGACATATCTATGGATTTTATACTTGGACTATTTATGACTAGCCAAGGTAATAATAGCATATATGTGGTTGTTGATAGGTTTTCTAAGATGGCACATTTTATTCCATATCATAAAACCGATGATGCATCACATATTATTAATTTATTTTTTAAGAATATAGTACGTTTGCATGGTATACCTAAAACTATTGTGAGTGATAGGGAAACCAAGTTTTTGTCTTATTTTTGGAAGACCTTATAGGTGAAATTAGGGACTAAATTATTGTTTAGTACTGCATATCATCCACAAATTGATGGTCAAACTAAAGCTGTGAATAGAGCTTTAGGATAATTAATGAGTGCTATAATTGAAAATAATATGAAATCATAGGATGAGATTTTACCTCATGTAGAGTTGTGCATTCAACTACACATTATTCACCTTTTGAAATTGTGTATGGTTTTAATCCCTTAATACCATTGGATTTATCACCTTTGCCTGTGAATGAGCAAGTTAATTTAGATGGTGTTCGAAATGCAGACTTTGTACGTAAATTACATGAAAAGGTAAGGTAAAATATTGAAAGGCGAAATTAAAAGTGGCAGATCAAAGGAATAAAAGACGTAAACAATTGGTTTTTGAGCCTAAAGATTGGGTATGCTTGCTTTACGTAAGGAAATGTTTCCTATTCAAAGGAAATCTAAGTTACATCCTAGAGGAGATGGACCATTTCAAATTATGGTAAGGGTTAATGATAATGCCTACAAATTGGATCTTCCTGGTAAGTATAATATTTCTACAACCTTTAATGTATCTGACCTTCTTCCTTTTGATTATAAAGGTGGAGATTCAAAGGTGAATCCTTTCGAGGAAGGGGGGAGTGATGCATATGGATATGGGAACATTACACCAAATTCAAATCCTTTAAGCTATGGTGGAGGATCTATAACGAGATTGAGAGATAAGAGGATGAAAGATGCCATCATAGGACTTATACAAGAGAACCTCGAGTGTATGGGACAAGATGGAAGGAATTTGGTGGAAACTAAATCAATCAACTTAGTTAGTTATGTTCAAGCCGATACATGCCCATGTGGACTTCTGCATGCCCATGTTTCGAATACCCAAAATAGTCAGTAGGGTACACGGGCTACAGACACGCCCGTGTTCAAAGTGCCTAAAATGTTTGGTAAGATACACGGCCCAAGACATACCCGTGCATCAGGTCGTGCAACATTCTATCTCAAAATCATAATCGAAACATGCCCATGTCTACTCAGGCATCAGGCCGTGTACCAAGCCGTGTATTAATCTGCCAGTTTTTCATAATTAAAACACACCCATGTCTTATGTTACACTCCCGTGTCTCGACAATGATACTTTATTCATTTTTTTGTATTTAAATAGGAGTTTTCTTTATGTTTTCTATACTAATTAGGAGTATAGTTGTTTATTCCTAAAGAGTTATTTTCTTTTATAATTAGTTTAGGTTTAGTATTACAAATCTATAAATACTTATAAAAATATTATTTTTCATAATAGATTGATATTGATTATTTTTAAATTCATATTTGAATTTTCTTGAGTTCTTGCGAGAGCTATCTTCGAATTTAAAAGAATTTTCTTCGAGCATGTTGCAAACTCAACCCTTTGATAATTAGAGTTCTTAGCTGTTAGATAGCTACTGGGTTTTAATTCTTTTCAGTTTATACTAGATAGATCTTTAAGCAACGGTTCCAATAGATTTTTACAGGTCCTAGTTGTTAGATAACTAGAGGGTTGTATCAATTTTTAACTCCAAAAAGAATTTTTTTGTATATTCTTTTTTATATCTCATTTTATAATATTTATTTATTTATCACATTACACCTATATTTATATTCTTTTTGACAATTTCATCCAACTATAATATATTTTATTACTTAACAATTATGTTAAAAATTAATAAAGTATTTAAGTTTATTAAATAATTTTTATTTTATATATATATATATAGGTATATTTTAAATTTATTTAAGAAAAAAACTGTAAATAAAATAAAATTTTGGATTAAATTGGATAGTTTAAAAAATTATGAATGCATTGGAAAAAAAAAACTCATTTTTGCATTCATGAACCATGGCAACCCATATTGATTTGGGTTGCCACTATTCACCGCACCGAGTTTGGTGTGGATGATGAATATTGATTGGAGCAAAATACTCATTTTTCCAACCTATTTTGAGTATATGGGTTGGAGTTATCCTAACAGAAATATAAAATGGACTGCTTTATCATTCTTACCGACCATGAATATGAACATGGTGGTGTTGATATATTTGTTGATCGCTATTCTCTTGTCAAATTAAAGTTGATATCAATCCTCAGCTCGAGTACTAATTAACAATGGAGGAGAATTAGGGATTTTAATCCCTAATGTTATTAGAATGATGTCATTCAAATTTTTCCTTTTTTTTTCATCAATGTCTTTTTGATAAACAAGTAAACTATAGAGTAAAAAATTGCAATTTTTTCCTTTTGTTTTATTAAACTCTTATGCATTATTTTATTTTATTAAAGTCTCTTCTATGTGTTTATGTTGCATTAATTCTTTCTTATGTATATAAAGCATTTTTATTTTAAAGAAATAAAAATACGAAAAATATGATACAACAAAATTATATTCAAAATCAAATATACACGGAATTAATAAGATATAGATAAAAAAAATACAATCACCTAATAAAAATAAATATACAAGATCTCAATAAAATAAAATGTGAAAGTTCTTTTTTTTTTAGCTAAAGGCAGAGATAAATATCATTAATTAATAATTGGAGATACAAGGAAAAGAGTAAGATTTTGTAATATAAATATAAAGATAATACAAATTATAATAAAAAATATTGTTCTACTAGAATACATCAATAAATAAATAACAACAGTCATGACAATGCCAGTACATCGGTGCCACCTATAGAAGATGTGTAAACTAGCTAAAGCACAAGCTAAAACATGTATTAGAGAAACTTGACTCCCGGATGATAAGCTGGAAAGGTGCTCCAATATTCTCAGCGAAATAATAGGTGTGGTAAAATCTATTTTGCAGATTAAGTAGAAAACCTTAAATTTTGGGTAAACCAAATCAAAGCTTCACTTAAGAAAAATAAAACTTTCTTTTTCTTTTTCATGGATGTCACTAAACAACTTAAATCCTTCTTTAAACTCCATAAATCTCTCATTATGAGAGAATAAAATTATCATAAAGATGAACAAAATAGAGATTAAACCCTAGATCTAAACAAACTACTAATTATTAGAAGAAAATAACTAAAAAAAAGAGTGGAGGAAGGCCAATTTTTTAGCAAAAAATGGAAAAAATTTGGCCTTTAACCAATAAACACCAAGAGAGAACTATAAAAGAGAGAAAAATGAGAGAAGGAAGAGAAAGAGAGTTTCTAAAATATAAAAGTTCATGGGGCCAGAAAATGAATTTTTCCATGCCATGTATCAAAGCGTTCCAAGTTTTCAAGATCTACCATCTTTTAAATATGGGCAAATTTTGCATCCTACTTTAGAGGTTCTTTTTTTTTTTCCAAAGATAGAATATTTCATTAATTAGAATTTAAAGTTAATGCATAAGTGAAGCTTGTCACTTTGACAAAAAAAAAAGTGCAGCTGGTCACATGAAGATTTTTTCAAGCTATCAAAACATTAAATGGGATTGTAAATAGGATAAAAGGGCTTGTAAGGCTTATCTTGGGCCACCAATACTGGATAAAAAGTTTAAAATATAAATAAAATATAAAATCCATGGTTTTACCCATGAGTTGACCTAAATAACACAAACTATCTTCTCCTTAAGAGTGTAAACGAGCTGAGTCAAGCCGAACTTTGGCTAGTTCGGGCTTGATTTGTTTATAAACGAGCCGAACTCGAGTTGAGTTTTCTATGCCACTTAGTGTTTACGAGCTGTTCATGAGATTAAACGAGCTTAAACAAGCTAAAAATTTTTAAAAAATACAAAGTATAAATTAAAATTATTCATTAAAAATTTTAAATAAATTATTTACTAAATAAGTTACTATAAAATTATAATTTTTCATAATAATATATTTTTTTAAATATTTAAATGAATAAAAATTTATAAATTGTATATCTTGTGACACTCCTCCCTACCGGTACCTTGGTCAGCTAGCACAATGCTCCTTACTGTCCGCCCGAGGTACCGACGTGAAGAGGCATCACTTTTAAGATAAATCTGACTTCACCTTAACTTACAATTCCTAGAATCATAATATATATATGCAGGTATAATCACAAATGACATTCAATCAAAATAAACAAAAACATTGGCAATGTCAACATACACACAAACTAGTATAATATACATAAGTAGTGTCTGTCACATGAGGTCTTGTAAGAAGGAGGGTTATATAAGATCATATACAAAATGTACACCAAAATAAAGATATAACCCCACCCCTAACATCGTAGCCTAACAATCCCTTGAGAGTATTGCGGTAACTACAGCAAAAATGCAGTTACTCTCCATCACAAGCCCTCCCTCAAAAGAAAAGATCTGAGTGCTACTAGGTCCAGGTTAAGGAAACTCAGACTCCTAGAGTAGTCACGTAGGTCACGGTCACAACAGTCATACATCTGTCCAAAAAGTCCTGTCGATCCGTATGTGTATGAAAATTGACGGTGATGGATTCCAAAGAAACCCTCAGTGACACTATAGCATTGGTGTCGTGGTGAACAAAGTATACTACCATCTCGTATTCGATCACATCGTAGGTCATGGAAACCTAATGGATCGCCATAGTTATATATAGTATATACAATGCCTAACTTACACTGAAAAAGAAAGAAAAAGAAATAGAATGGTGAGTATTTTCATAAAGAAAATACCCAGTAAGTAGACAGATTACAACGATGTCTTAAGAAATAATAAGATATATCAAAAAATGCCAAGAATAATCATAAACAAAATCAATTAAAATAATTATCAAGTTAACAACTGAAAATTTAAATAGAATCTCATTTCATGTTTCCAGAAATTAAACTTTCATTTGTTACTTTCTCAAATTCAAAATAGCATAGTACATCCCAGCACAAATTGCTAAGTTGTTCAGGATCAAGTCAGGTTGCTATCGATGTGATGGGTACCATTCAGTATATTGAATGTTCAAACTATGTATGCATACTAATAAATACCACTCGGATTCACCCCAAAGGCTTTAGTGAATATCGAGCATTGTCCCAAAAACAGTTATTATAATTATATATCTCATTTATGTTAATTACTCGTCGTACCCTAGGTACAAAAAAATATCTTTCACATATAAGTTGTTGCATCCCGGACATAGTCTTACGTCTTACAAAACCCAACCTGATGTGTCCCGCTAGTTATCTAATAACTAGGATCCGTAACAATCTATTAGGATTGTTGCCCAAGAATCTATCTAAAATAAACTAAAAAAATTAGCAACACTAATTATCTAATAACTAGCACCTCTAATTATTAGAGTTTAATTTATAACATGCTCGAAGCAAATTAGAAAATAGCTCTCCCAAGAACTCAAAAAAATTCAATTAAGAATTTGAAGAAAATCAATCAACTAACTGAAAATAATGTTTGATACAAGTATTTATAGACTTGGAATACTAAACCTAAACTTATTTTGAAAGAAACAACTCTTTAGGAATAAACAACTATACTCCTAATTAAATAAAATTCTAATTAGTAAAGAAAACATAAAGAAAATCCTAATTAAACTCAAAATTGGATTGGAAACCATAATCGGGACATGGGCGTGTCAAAGAAGACACGGGCGTGTTATTATTGTAAAAAATAGACAGACTGTTACACAGCTTGGAACACAGTCTGGCCTTATATTTACACAGGCATGTTTCGATTATGATTTTAAGACAGAACAGTACACGGTCTGCTGCACGGGCGTGTCTCTGGCCATGTATCCTTTTAGACTTTTTATGCTCTTTGAACACGAGTGTGTCTAGGGCCTGTGTACCTTATTGGATGTTTCAGGTACTCGACATAAGGGTGTGTATCATGCATCGAGTAAAAAAGATGTTTTCACGTTGTACCTTTATGCTCGAGATTCTCTTGTACAAGACCTATGATGGCCTCTTTTATCCTCTTAGCTCTTGATCTTGTGATAGGTCCTCCACCATAGCTCAAAGAATTTAAATTTGGTGTAGTGTCCCCCATTGCCATATGCATCACTCCCCCCTTCTTCAAAAGGATTTGCCCTTGAATCTTCACCTTCATAATCAAAAGGAAGAAGGTCAGATACATTTAAGGTTGTAGAAACATTATACTCACCTGGGAGATCTAATTTGTAGGCATTGCCATTGACTCTTGCCACAACTTAAAACAGTCCATTTCCTCTAAGATGTAGTTTAGACTTTCTTTTTGTAGGAAACCACTCCTTGCGCAAATACAACCAAACCCAATCTCCAGGTTCAAAAATCAACTATTTGTGTCTTTTATTCCTTTGATTCGCCACTTGTTGATTTTGCCTTTTGATATTTGGCCTTACCTTTTCATGTAAATTGTGCACAAAATCTGCCTTTCGAACACCATCTAAAATTAACTTGCTCACTCATAAGCAAAGATGATAGATCTAATGGTATTAAAGGATTAAAACCATACACAATTTCAAAAGGTGAATAATGTGTAGATGAATGCATAGCCCTATTATAAGCAAACTCTACATAAAGTAAAATCTCATCTCAAAATTTCATATTCTTCTTAATTATAGCACGCATGAGTTGCCCTAATATCCTATTGACAACTTTAGTTTGGCCATCGGTTTGTAGATAATATGCAGTACCAAACAACAACTTCGTTCCTAATTTCGCCCACAAAGTCTTCTAAATATAGAAAAAAAACTTAGTATCCTTATCACTCATAATAGTTTTAGGTATACCATACAAACACACTATATTCTTAAAGAACAAATCAGTAATGTGTGATGCATCATTGGTTTTATGACATAGAATAAAATGTGCCATCTTAGAAAATCTATCAACAACCACATATATACTATCATTACCATGCCTAGTCCTAGATAGTCCAACTACAAAATCCATAGATATATCTACCTAAGGTAATTGTGGAACAGGCAATGGTGTATACAAACCATGCGGATGCACCTTAAACTTAGCTTGCAAACATGTAATATAATTAGCACAATACTTGGATACATCAGATTTTATATTAGGCCAAAAGAAGTGCTCATGTAAAATATCTAATGTCTTAGCTATGCCAAAGTATCCCATTAAACCCCCTTCATGTGCCTCCTTAATCAACAACAAATGCAATGAACATTTAGGCACATAAAGTTACTTTAAACGAAACAAATACCCATTATGTCTATAAAATTTGTCAAAGGCATTTGTTTCACATACATTATATACATTGCTAAAATTAGGATCATGTGCATACAATTCTTTAATATGCTCAAAACCAAGCAATTTAACATCCAAAGTGTTAAGTAAAACGTACCTCCTTGACAATGCATCAACCACAATATTTGCCTTACCTTGTTTGTATTTGATAATATAAGGGAAAGACTCAAGAAACTCACTCCACTTAGCATGTCTCTTATTGAGCTTATTTTGTCCCTTCAAATGTTTCAAACTCTCATGGTCGGTATAGATAACAAACTCCTTAGACAGTAGGTAATGTTGCCATATTTCCAATGCTCTTACCAAGGCATACATCTCCTTGTCATATGTCGGGTTATTAAGTGCTGCGCCACTTAATTTCTCACTGAAATATGCAATTGGCTTACCCTCTTGTATTAAAACAGCTCCAATTCTCATACTATAAGTATCACATTCAATCTTAAATATTTTATCAAAGTTAGGCAAAATAATTATAGGTGTAGAAATTAATTTAGATTTCAGCATGTTAAAAGCATCCTCTTATTCCTTTCCCCAACTAAATCCAACATTTTTTTAATTACTTCTGTCAAAGGGGCAGTTATGCTAGAAAAATCACACACAAAACATTGATAAAAACTAGCTAAGCTATGAAAACTATGAACATCCTCGACATTCCTATTTGTAGGCTAAGTTTCAGTAGCCTTAACCTTCTCATGATCAACCTCTATACCATGCTCACTAATAATATATCCTAAAAATATAACTTTAGGCACACAAAATGAACATTTAGCAAGCTTAGCATACAGCTTTTGTGATTGTAAAATACTAAAAATAGATCTAACATGCATAACATGGTCCTCTAGTGATTTACTATACACAAGTTTATCATCAAAATAGACAATAACCAACTTACCTATAAAATCCCTTAAAACATAGTTCATTAAACGTATGAATGTACTAGGAGCATTAGTTAACCCAAATGGTATGACTAACCACTCATGTAACCCATATTTTATTTGAAAGGCAGTTTTCTATTCATCACCAATTTTCATTCTAATTTGATGATATCCAGCAATTAAATTAATTTTAGAAAATATACATGCACCATGTAATTCATCTAACATATCATCTAAATGAGGTATAGGATGGTGATACTTTATAGTGATTTTATTGATGGCGTGATATTCAACACATATACGCCATGTTTTATCCTTTTTAGGCACTAGTAGCACGGATACAGTACATAGGCTCATACTTTCTCTAATCAATTCTTTAGACATCAACTCATCCACTTATCTTTTTAGTTCCTTTATGTCTTTGGGATTACTTCTATAAGCTATCCTATTTGGAATTTGTGCTCTAGGAACAAAATCAATTTGATGTTCTATCCCTCTTAATGGTGGAAAACCATTGGGCATAGACTCAGGAAATAAATTCTCAAATTCCTATAATAACACTTGAAAAGAACTAGGTAGAGAATAGAGAATTAGGTTAGCATCAAAAGCTAAACATGCACCCTTGAATACTAATATTATCATAGGTTGCTTGGTTAGATAAGCCTTTCTAATCTCACCCTCTCTTATAAAGAAATTGCATTTTACCTCTTTTTTTACCACTCTTTGCACACTATTCTCTCCTTTTGCATGTGCAATCTCACTATTTTTACTCTCTTTGTGTATCCCCTCTATTTTCTCTCCTTTTTTCTCTCTTTTCTCATACCTCTCTTGGGTTTTCTCACTACTCTCCTTTTGTTAGTGCACCTTTTCTTTTTTATGTGCACTCTCATATTCACTCAAAATTTTCTGATCCTCATACACTTCCTTATGCAACATAGGTAATAAATTGATAGTCCTACTATTCATCTTAAATGAATATTTATTAGTAAAACTATCATGTATGACTCGCCTATCATATTGCCATGGATGTCCTAATAATATGTGACTAGCTTGCATAGGAACTATATCATATAATACCTCATCACAATAATGCCCAATGAAAAATGTAATCAATGCTTGCCTAGTGACCTTAATATTCCCACTTTTATTCAACCATTATAATTTATAAGGTCTAGGATGTTTAGTTATTTTAATTCCCAATTTATCAACTAAAGTAGCATTAATAACGTTAGCACAACTTCCACTATCTATAATCTTACTATATAATTTATTATGTATCATGCATCGAGTATAAAAGATATTTTCACGTTGTACCTCTTCCTTCTTAGCATGTATGTTTAAGGCACGCCACTAACTAAAGTGTAAATTAGTCCCTGTGGGGTTGATTCCTCCTCTACATTAGATGCATCCTCTAATGATGGCAGGTCACTCAGATCATCATCATCATCCTCTTTCTCACTCACCACCTCCCCATTGCATAGGGTCATAATATTGGCATTTGGACATTATGCAGCCTTATGCTCATATCCCAAATATCTAAAGTACTGAATATTACTTGACTTACCTTTAGATTTGTCATCCTTAAGTTGTGTCTTTGATGTAGTAACATCCTTGCTTTTATTTTGCTCAAATTTGTCCTTGCTTGCACTTGTTTCTCCTCCCTTGTTCTTCCAATTTGATTTCCACGTAGTTGTAGGAGTCAAATTTGTTTTGATTTTCACTTTCAATTATTTTTCTACCTTGATTTCCATATGTACCATGTCCTCTAAATCTACATAATGATATAATTCAACAAGGTTAGCAATTTCATTATTCAAACCTGATAGAAAATGTGTCATGGTAGCCTCTCTATCCTCCTCAATATTAGCTCGAATCATGGCCATCTCCATCTCTTGGAAATACTCTTCAACACTTCTAGAGCCTTAGTTCAATCTTTGTAACATGTTGTACAGCTCTTCATAATAGTGTTGAGGTACAAATCTCTTCCTCATTATGGTTTTCATCTCAAACCATGAGATAATCTGTCCTTCTCCACTTCTATACCTAATGGAGGTGAATTGATCCCACCACACACTAGCATAGTTAGTGAACTCTACAATGGCTAATTTTACCTTTTTCTCTTTGGTATAATTATGGCACTCGAATACCCTTTCAACATTCTTTTCCCACTCCAAATATGCCTCCAGATCACTATTTCCTTGGAAAGCTAGAATTTTCATCTTAATGAATCCTAAATTCCTATCTTTGGTCTTGCCCTTATTGGCACGCGTTGATCTTTCTTCGGCTGCCTCCTCTTTTAATTCATTGAAGAGAATGCGTTGGGACTCTTTTACTCAAATAGGGATACCTAACTCCAATCTTTCAAATTTTTCATGGACCTTTTGATTGTTACTCCTCATATCTTCTTATTCACACAACATTTTTTACAACATTGCTTGTATTGAATCCAATGTAAGCTTCTCCTTTGTATCCATGATGTAAATCTAAAATAGAAAATTAAGAAAATTCCTATTCTAACACTCCCTTACGTGTTTCTCTTAATTAATTAGAAACTCTCTAATGTACTCACAATTGAACACACACAATGAATTTCTTTTCGAGTTCTTAATTGATCTAAACGCTTACTACTTCTAAGAGAATTACAAATCAAACTAGATAACTAAAGCTATTAGTGAACGATAAGCTAAAATACGTAATTGTGGGGCCGTTTTGAGTGATTTCAGGTATGTCTGAAATTTGGGTTTATTTATGCACGAATTTTGGGTAAATAACGGGTAGAAAGAAAGGTTTAAAGATGTAGAATGAAGTAGGGTAGGCAGATAAAGAAAAATAATTAGAAAATATACAAATTAATGAGTTTTCGAAGGGTGATATGCTTACCCATGAATTTTAATGATGTAACGAATGATGATCAATACGGCTTCCTTGATGTTTGTTGAGGCCGAATCACTTGATGCAATTTTGATACGAATGAACTTTAAATAATTCTTTTTTTATTAATAAACAAATACTACACTTAGGGATATATAGCCTACACTATAGCCAAAGCTCTAATACTAAACTGATGTGTTCCACTAGTTATCTAATAACTAGGATTCGTAACAATCTATTGGGATCATTGCCCAAGGATCTATCTAGCATAAACTAAACAAATTAGCAATACTAGTTATCTAACAACTAGCACCTCTAATTATCAGAGTTTAATTTGCAACATGCTCGAAGTAAATTAGAAAATAGCTCTCATAAGAACTCAAGAAAATTCAATTAAGAATCTGAATAAAATCAATCAACTAACTAAAAATAATGTTTGATATAAGTATTTATAAACTTGTAATCCTAAACCTAAACTTATTATGAAAGAAACAACTCTTTAGGAATAAATAACTATACTCCTAATTAAACATAAATTCTAATTAGTAAAGAAAACATAAAGAAAATCCTAATTAAACTCAAAATCGGATAGGAAACCATAATCGGGATACGATCGTGTCAAAGAAGACACGAGCGTGTTGTTACTGTAAAAAATGGACAAACTGTTACACGGTCTGGCCTTACACATACACTAGCGTATTTTGATTGTGATTTTAAGACAGAATAATACATGGCCTACTGCACGGGCGTGTCTCTAGTCGTGTATCCTTTTGGACTTTTTATGCTCTTTGAACACTGGGCGTGTCTGTGATCCATATACCCTACTGGCTGTTTTGGGTACTCAACACATGGGCGTGTAGAAGGTCACACGGGCATGTATCATCTTGAACATAGCTAACTAAGTTGACTAACTTAGTTTCCATCAAATTGCTTCCATCTTGTCCTCTATACTCGAGATTCTCTTGTACAAAATCTATGATGGCCTCTTTCATCCTCTTAGCTCTTCATCTTATAATAAGTCCTTCACCATAACTCAAACGATTTAAATTTGGTGTAGTGTCCCCATTTCCATATGCATCACAGCCATACCCCGGTCACGGTTTTACTACAACCTTTCCTCTCGGTGTACATATGCTCATATAAGTAATTACATTTCAAGATAATTACGGTTCTCATATATTAAACTACTTTATTTTCTTTATAAATTTCTTGTATCACAAACTCGGGTTTCAGAATAGGTCAAAATCAACTCAAAATAGTATTTTGGTCCACTAAAGCATCAACAAAGTGCAGAGGCGCCGCCTCTATGGGTATAAGAGTGAAAAGGAGCTGCCTTAGTCTTTCTGAC
Source organism: Macaranga tanarius (assembly GCA_949673435.1). NCBI lineage: Eukaryota > Viridiplantae > Streptophyta > Magnoliopsida > Malpighiales > Euphorbiaceae > Macaranga > Macaranga tanarius. The sequence continues at coordinate 17,404 of CATIWO010284214.1, read as the reverse complement.
GAGGTGTCGCCTTAACGGCTTATTAAGGTGTCACCTTAGGGCCTTGGTGGGCTGAGGCGCTACCTCGGTGCAATTAGGCGCCTCCTGATTGCACTGTTGTAACATTATAAAATTTCAATTTTCCAACAAATAACTCGCAAGCAACTCAACAACAACGTGGAAATTTAAGAAATAAGGAAAAAGAAGGAAATTCACTCACCTGCAAGTCGGCTTCTCCTTCTTTTTCTTCTCCGCTACTTTGTTACTGTGTTTGTTTATTTTTTTTCTTTTTTATCTAACAAAATATGGCGGTTTAAGCCATATTACCCTTTAACCCCTCAAATTTATTTATTACAATTAAGTTCTTTCTCCAAACTTATTTTCATTACAATTTATTCCTGATCCAGAATAACTTTAATTACTCAAGTGAAAACATGACATATCTAAAATTAAATTATTAATACATTAAAATTATAAGTCAGCTCACGAACTCTTATTCGAGCTTATTTACAAGCTTCACGAGCCAAGTTTTACATAGTTTGAGCTCGATTCATTTATTAAATGAGCTTCAATATACAATCTCGAACGAGCTTTTAACAAGCGGAATACCGAGCTACTTGCAAGCGGTTTGGCTCGATTACACCCCTACTTCTCCTCCATTGAAACCCTAGCCACGATGAATATTTCTTTACAATATTTCTTCCTCCTATTATTTTTGAATGGCTTAAGATCTGAAGATGTCCATAGAGGAGATGATGACTTGAGGTTGAGGCCACACCATCACTAGAACTACCAAGCATTAAAGTGTTCTAGATGTGACTCACTCAACACTAAATTTTACTACAACAATAATTATAACTCTCTCAACCATGGCATTTTTGAAAATTAAAAGGAAAAAAAAAGATGTGATAGTGGATCTCTAGAGCTTAAAAGAAGAAAATAAACTCATAATAAAGTAAATTAATAAGCCCATATAAAGGATAGTTAGATTTCCTACGGAGAAGTGTTAAGAAAATGAAAGACTAACAAAATTTAAAAAAAAAGAAATTAAAATTAAACATTTGTTGCTGACGCGGGCACCTAATATTTGGTGCCGCAGCTACAAAGTTCACTGGAAAAAAAACTTACTTCTTTAGGGCATGATGAATGTGAAATCCCCTCTAGACCTACAAGCACAAAAGAAAATTAAGATGAGCCAGGGATCCTTAATCCACAAGTTCTCCGATGCTCAAGTTAGAGAAAATATATTAAATATGATCTAATAATGAGAAATATGATCCTTTATATAGACATAAAAAAGACATACCTAATCCAACTCAAATTGGTATATTGAGAATCTTTATCCTTTATTACTTAAGTGACTTTATCCTTATTATATAATAATTCCATATAAACATAAAGTCCTTTTTGAGCTTTGAACTTCTGGGTTTGGACCCATATAGGCCTTCTAGAACTATCAAAAGTCCTCCTTAATAGTATCGAATATTTATGTTCGTGAAAGATCTTCGTGTAACACCTGCCTTTTAGAATACGTAATCATGTCGTATGCATTGCATTTTATACATAGTAGAGTAGTGGACTTAACTTAAGTTTGGAATGAGTATGATTATAGAGAGGGACCTAAATGTAAGGAAAGTTAAGGTTTATTTGTCACAATAGAAAGTTATAGGATATTGTATAATAATCCTATTTCATTAAGGAAGAGGATAGATATTGTAGTGATATTTGTTGATAATTATCTAAATGTTATTGTTATTCTTTATTAATAATATTTGTGATAATTATACATTAATGGAGGATGAGACCTTAGGGGAAAAATGGTAGTTTTTCATTGGTTGAGTGTGTGTGTGTGTGTGTGTGTATGTGTATGTTTGGGTGTGTGAGTGTAGAGATTTTGAGCGGGAAGAAAACAGAGTGTTCTTGATAGATTTTTGGGAGAATTAGATCTTGCATAAGTTATCTAATAAGAAGTTTGAGAAGCCTTAGGAGGTTTTTAATCAATTGGAGTCTCAATTGGTAAGCTTTATATACATTTATATTGATTTGAATTAGGGTTGGTTGTTTCAATTTCATGTTCTATTTTCCTCTATTTTCAGTCCTAGTTTTTTAGCCATAATTTGGGCTATAGAGCTCTGATTTAAGCATGGTTAGAGGCTCTAAAAACTTTAAAGAGTCTTATACAACTTTTATGTTTTGAGCTTTGACTGAATATGTGGTTAAAAGGGTCTAACAGGGCTCTATATTTTAGTGCTCATGCTAGTGGCCCTATTATATCCGAATTGTTTCAAAAATTCATAACTAATTCTATACATGTCTGATTTAAGTAATTCTAATTTGAAATGATAGTAGACTTATTATACTCGCTTTAGTAGAGATATCATGGTCATTAGACTTGTGTGTACATCATTTGATGATATTGAACTTTGAGCACTAAATTGCATCTAGGGAGATTGGATGCAAGTATAATGGTTGTTATGTGAGATTGATGTATGATTATATATAGGAGTTGATAAAGGGAAGGAAAGCACTCATAATTAAAAGAAAGACATTTGTTGGAGTTGGAAGCACTTGGAGGTAAGTAATTACTAGTATATGCTGTGTACATATGCTAAACTCTTATGTGTATAATTGTATATTTCCTTTAATGAAAATGAATGAATGTATATATTAGTGATTATGATGTGGAATGAGTTTCCACCTTTTTATGTATTGAAAATGTGAGAATTTATTAGCAAATGATGATGTTGGCAAATGATGATATGAGTGTGCATTGTGGTATATTGTTGGTATAAGGTTGGTTTATTTTTGGTATATGATCGATATATATTCTGTTTGTAATTGTGTATGTTGATGTTATGAAAATGGGAATGGATTAGTGATCAAGGATGGAATAATGATGAATTATTATAATAATGACTTATTGAGATATAATTGCATGGAATTATATTGTGTTATGTTGTTTGTGTTGTATTTTACTCGAAAGTAAAATATGTGAGGAAAGTGAGGATATGCGATATGTGTGATAGTGGGGAATGAGTCGGGTGGATAGTCTCCAGTAATTGTGTGTGATAGGTAAGCTGAGCCGGACGTATAGCTACCCATAATTGATATGTGTGAAGTGAGACTGAGCTGGGCGGATAGTCTCACTAAATGGCCATTTGATATATATTGAAATTGTGAAGAATATAGCCAAAGAGGCTAAGTGTGAGATAATTGTATGAGGAAAGGTCCGGCCGGATACTAACTGTTATATTGAAACGTATACACTTTGAATTTATGCTTGTGAATAAGATATAATGTATGAATGTATTGTTGAAGTTATGAAATTATGATTACAGATACTTTAAACTTGTGTTTGATTGAGAATCATGTATTGATGAATGAGTTGGTGACGTTTAGTATTTTTTTAAGTTTTTTTAAGTTGGTATTGAGTTGTATTCAAGTATGGAAAGGTTTGCTATGCATTAGAATGGCTAAAATGAGGTTTTGGCCAAGCTTGGGTTGCTCACGGTCTGCTCACGACCATGAGGAAGCAACTGTAAGCACCCCAGGCCATTTTACACAGTAAATGGCTTCTTCTCACTGGCTGCTCACGGTCTGCTCATAACCATGAAGGGCTGCTCATGGTCGTGAGCAGGCTCCTCACGGCCATGAGGACGCACCCATAAGGAGCCCAGCCTTCTCACCTACTTCTTCTTCATCTGGACTTCTGTATGCACTTAATGTAGTGCCAATGGTATTACAACTTCATGGTCATTATATGTAGACTTATTAGAGGATTGAAAGACTATTTTATCACCGTGAGAATGTATTTTATATATTGATTTTATATCAATTCATTCCTTTTGAGTTTGCTATATGGGTAAAATTATATTAATAATTTCTTATTGAGTTGCAAGCTCACCCGTTTACATTGAAAGTTTTTAGGACTTGATTAGGCTAAGCTAGGAGGTTGCATTGGAGTCTTAGGTTAGCCGAAACGTGATTGGCGTATCCGACCTTCATCCTTCATATGAATTTTGGCATTTTGTAAAGACATTGTGATTAAGTTGGTTATTATAAATTATGTGTGCTAATGATAGACTATGTATGCACATACGAGTTTTTGTCTATATATAAGTACATTTAAAGAAAATTTCCTTATGCCATGTGTGTATGTTTAATTGTGGCCACATGTATGGTAGTGCTTTTAGGTGTCGCACTTCGTCCTTTCATCATTTAAACCATTTGCTCAGCTTTTCCTTGATGAGTACAAGGATACTCATAAAATGACTGAACCTTGAGAGATTCGTTCTTTTATAGGACTTGTTACGAGCATGTAAAGCATTCGAGCCTTAAGACATTTGTATCTTATGCATGTTTGAGAATTTGAATTCTTTGGAACTCCCGAGTGTCTTACGAACCTCAACTTCTGAATCCATCCTTTATTCAGAAGGGACTCGTCAGTCTAAGCGTATGAACATATGGATAGCTATTGATTTTCCACATGTCCTATTGTTCTTTGTAATCGAGAAAACCTTTCGAATTCCTTTGCGATGTTTTAATACTTTCATATTCCAAGCGTACCCTTTGTCTTGTCAAATGGCAATTTATAACCGTCAAGGGCATTTGCGGAATAATAAAATTACTCTTCCATTATAAATTTATCATCCACCACTTTCACTTTACATAAATTCTCTCTCTAAAAACTTCTACCTTTGCTTTAGAATCCTCTGCCTTCTCTCTAGAATTTTCTGGCGCTATAAAGGTTGTATCTTCAATTCTCGAGGCTCCAAGGTCACTTTCTTTCCCTTTTTTCTTTTATTTTGATCGTTATTTTAGGTTCTCTCATAAAGTTTCGTGTTATGGCTCCTAGATTACCTCTAGATCCATCTGAGTTTTCTCCCCAACTTTATAAGGGAGTTATTCGTTTATGTAGAAATAAGAATAATATTCTAAAAGAATACAAATTACTCATGGTCTCTTCCCATTTTAGGGCCCATCACAACCCAAACAAAGAGGATAACCAAAATAGGATAGTTATTTATGTAGATCAATTGGAGGGAGGTCTTTGGTTTCCTTTGGATCCTTTTTTTAAATTATTTTTTCATACATATAACCTAGCTCCATGTCAATTACACCCTAACGAGTATAGATTCCTCACTGCTTTTTGTGAACTTATTCATTTGCAAGGTCACGAACCTTTAGTTTAAATGCATAGGTATATGTTTTCCCTTGTAAAAAAGAAAGGTGATCTCACCTATTCTAGGTCTAGTATTCCCGAATTTAGTTTATTTAAAAAATTAGATGAAATTAACTGATCTTAGAGGAATCAGTTTTTTATCATTGAGCATGAGACTGACTTCCTCCTAGTGCTAATATTATAGGCGAATGAAGCCCGTGTCGTAAGACAGTCGCCTGAGTTTATAGAAGATGATCTTCCTCTTTTTTGCCGAGCTTCATTCTCGATGTTCCGTGGTGGAACCTTCTGCTAATGTTTACATTGAGAAGTTCATTTATAGATATGAGCATCAAGCAGATGTTGGTGTTTATAATATTATTTCTGGAGTTCACGAGTCCGGAGGTATTTTTCTAACTCTTCTTTCGTACATTTTGTAGATGGCTAATATCCTTGATGATTTCATAGAGGGTATTGATGATATTATAAATGATGCTCCTACCCTTAAGGATCCAGCTACTCATCCTCTGAGTATCGAGGACTACAGCATTCAGCTTTCCTCTAGAGCTAACGTAGAGCCTGAGCTTACTGACAAACAAAAGGGTAAATGCCCAAGTACGAACCTGCCATTGATAGGGGTGCCATTGATAGGGGTGAGATCCTCTTTAAACGCCCTAGATTAGAGGGATGTCCAAACCTAGTGCCTTGGTTAGAGAAGAAAGTTAGGGATCCAAGTATCCTTAATCCATTGGTTCGAGGCCATCTCTCCAAATGTCTAAGGCTGAAAATGGATATGGCCAGGTGGGAGTGTACTGATGAAAATGATCTCAAAAGCCAAGTGTTTTTGAGTCTTATGGAGGTCGTTATTTCAATGTTTATTTGAAGTTACTCAATTCGATTTTCTTGGCAGGCTGCTCAAGGAATCCTGCGGATAGATGATATTCACTATATCCATAAGAGCAAATGTAGCCTTAACGAGCAAAAAGTTAACGAGTTGAGAATTGAGCACGAAGGTGAGCTCAAAAGAGCAAAGGAGATTTTTGACACCATTCGTGCCGAAAGAGATAGTGCTTTAACAAGCTTAGAGCAAGAGAAGAAAGAGAACGTGGAACTTCAAAGTTCTATGAGCAGTGCTCGAGTCTCTCCAACACCGAATGATAGTTAGGCTACGAATTTTGTTTGATGTATGCCTCTGAAAGGCTATCCTTTTATTTTGAATGTCTAACAAAATGTTTATTAATGAAATTTTGTTCCTTCTAGTTTCCATCTTTTACAATCATTTTGTTATTAAGTAATGATGATCCCTTCGAATCGTTTATTTTGATTCCTCTTACGAATGTCAAATATTCGATTATTTTATTAGCGACTCACATTTATTTGTATGAGTACTTGATACTTGTTTATTTTGTGCAAGTGTTAGGGACTCGCCTTTATATGTACGAATGCTCGACACTCATTTTTGAGTACTAAAGACTCGTATGTTTTGTTTATATGAGCATAATGGGCTCTTTTGTTTATATGTAAAGGACTCGTTTACTAGTACTAGGGACTCATATGGGCACAATGGGCTCGTTCATTTATGTGAGTGCAAGGGACTCGATTATAAGTACTAGGGACTCGTATATTTTATTCATATGAGCATAATGGTCTCGTTCATTTATTTAAGTGCAAGGGACTCGTTTATTTGTTTATACGAATACTATATTCATTTATTCTTTTTATTTCTTTACTTGCAAATTACAAGTCTATTTTGAGTTTACTAACTCAGTTATTCCAGACATCTACCGGTAATATTTTCTTAAATTGTCTACATTCTAATATCTAGGAATGGTATTATTTTTCATGTCAATGAGTCTATAAGCTCCTTTATTGGTTGCTTCAATGACCTGGTATGGGCCTTCCCAGTTTGGTTCCAGCTTTCTAGTTCCTGTGTTTCCTTTTCTAATCTCTGCCTTTCTTTGGACCAAGTCTCCGACCTTGAAGGTTTTTGGATGTACTCTTTTATTGTGATATCGAATAACTTATTGTCTTCTAGCTTCGGCTATAGCTGCAGCTTGTTCCCTCCTTTCCTCCAGCATGTCTAATGAGATCCTGTAATTATTTCCATTTTCTGGTTCATCGAAGTCTTTGAAGACTCTTAATGAAAGAGATCCTATCTCGACTGGTATCACAGCATCCATTCCATACACTAGGTGAAAAGATAATTCTCCAGTTGTACTTTTTGGAGCTGTACAGTATGCCCAGATGATATTATATAGCTCGTCTGCCCAGTCTCCCTTTTTGTCATCAAGACATTTTTTGATTCCTTGTAAGATAATACGATTCGTTACCTCCGTCTATCCATTCATCTGTGAATGAGCTACGGAGGTGATTCGTAACTTTATATTGAGATCGGAACAGAATTGCTTAAACTTGACATTGTCAAATTATTTCCCATTATTTGTAATGAGTTTGTGAGGGATTCTGAATCTACCTATTACCTCCTTCCAAAAGAAGCTACGAATCCTTGCTTCGGTTATTATAGGAACTACTTCAACTTCAATCCATTTAGTAAAATGATCTATCGCCATAACAATAAACTTCTTCTGCCCTGATGCCAAAGGGAAAGGTCTGAGTATGTCTATTCCCCAAATAGTAAAAGGCTATAGCTTCTGATGGGATTCTGTACCTGAGCAGGTGAATGTATCAACTATGAGTATTTCTGACATTTGTTATAATTTTGTGCTAGATTTTATGCATCTTGTGACATCGTAGGCCAATAATAACCTTGTAAAAGAGCTTTTTTTGACTAACATTGCTTGAGCTTCGTGAGCTCCACATATGCTTTCATGTATTTCTCTAAAGACATAATTGCCTTCTTCGGGTGACACACACTTGGTCCATGGGTGACTAAATGACCTTCGATATAAATTTCCATCTTGTAGTGAATACTGAGCTGCTTTTTTCAGATTTTCTTAGCCTGATTCTTATCATCAGGTAATTTTCCTAAATCTAGATATTCAGTTGTAGGTTTCATTCATTCGGCTACTTCTCCTGTAGTGAGCACTTCATTTTCCTCTATAAATAGTTTAATGAGTTATTCTTTGAGATTAAGATTTTGGAACATAAGTCCATTTTCTACTACAGACTTTGCTATTATGTCAACTTTGTTTTCATTTCTTAGAATTTGGACTATACTCCACTGTCCCCTATTCTCTTCCAACCTTCGTAAGAGTGAATTCACTTTATCTGAATATTTAATCATGTTCAAATCTTTTATTTTGAATGTACCTTTTAGCTGATTAACTATGAGCTGAGAATCGCAAAGTATTTGAAGACTTTTTGCTCGTACTTTATTTGCCAACTTTAATCCTGTGATCAAGGCTTCATACTTTACTGTATTATTTGTGACACCATAAGTCATTCTGACAGCATATTCAATTTTTATTTTTTCACGTCTTATCAAGATTATACCAACACCTGATCCTTGCTTTCCTGATGCCCCATTAATGTACATTCGCCAGAGGATTTTTTCATTGCTGAATCTCTCAGTCTCAGTCATTTCTTGTATAAAGTTAAATAACACATGTGCTTGTATTGCTGTTCGAGGTTCATAGGATATATCATATTCCCCCAATTGCACTGACCATTGAATGAGCCTTCCAGATGTCTCTGGTCTTTGTAGAATCCTTCTGAGATGATGGTTTATTCTTACCACTATTTTATGAGCTTAAAAATAGTGTCGGAGCTTCCTTGCCTTGTGTACTAGAGCCATTGCCATCTTATCCATCTTAGGATAATGGATTTTAGATCCTGTAAAGACCTTACTCACATAGTAAATTAGGTTTTGCTCTCCCTTGTCATCTCAAACTACTGCTGATACTAGAGATTCGTTGCCCACTGATAGGTAAAAGTATAGCGTTTCTCCTGGAGTTGGTCTACTTAATAAAGGTGGAGAAGCTAAAAACCTTTTGATATCCTCAAATGCTACTTGACAATCAGCATTCGACTCAAATTTCTTTGCACTCTTCAATGCTCAGAAGAAGGGAAGGCATTTTCTTGCCAAACAGGACATGAACCTTCCTAATACAGTGATTCGTCCATTTAATTTTTGTAGTTCATTCAATATTGTAGGTGGCTTCATGTTGATGATTGCCTCCATTTTTTCCAGATTTGCTTCAATCCCTCTTTGTGAAATCATGAAGCCTAGAAATTTTCCTGCCTTGACCCCAAAAACACATTTCTCTGGGTTAAGTTTGACTTTATACTGGTCAAGCTTCTTAAGGACTCATTCTAAGTCCATAGAGTGATCTTCTGTTGTTCTGCTTTTGACAATCAAGTCATCCATATACACTTCTAGGGTTTTGCCTATGTCTTCTTTGAAGATGAAATTCATGAATCTTTGATACGTAGCTCCTGCATTCTTGAGGCAAAAAGGCATGACATTGTAACAATATAACCCTTGATGAGTTATGAAGGATGTCTTTTCTTGATCCTCTATCTTCATGGGAATCTGATGATACCCTTGGGTAGCATCAATGAAGCTATACATCCCATGACAAGCAGTTGAATCCACTAATTGATTTATAGTTGGTAGAGGGTAACTATCCTTGGGACATGCTTTGTTTAAGTCTGTGTAATCTACGCACATCCGATATTTTCCATTCAGCTTTCATACAAGTACAACGTTTGTAAGCCATTCAGGATGCGAGACCTCTCAAATGAATCCTGCCTCTAGTAATTTTATTATTTCGGATGCTATAATTTTTTGTCTTTTCAATGCGAAGTTACACTTTTTCTGTATCACCGGTTTGATAGAAGGATCAATATTCAAACTATAAGCAACCACATTCGAATCAATCCCAACTATCTCTTATGCTTGAATAGCAAAAGTACTTTCGTGGCCTTGTAGCACTTGCTCAATCTCTGCTTTTACTTGATCAGGCATTTCTCTGCCAATTTTTATTATCTTTCCATTATCGAGTTTTACTTCTTTCAATTCCTCAACTGGTTCAGGTTTTACCCCTTATTTTTCAATATCAACATTAGCCTCAATTAGAAAGGCTTCTAGTTCATCTTTAGTAACGAGCTGATAGCATTGCTTAGCAGCTTCTTGATCTCCTTTGACCACAATAACTCGTCTCGAGATAGGAATTTTCATTGTCAAGTACTTAATACTCGTTACTGCACCTGTTTCCCATAGAATCGGTCTTCCAATAACTCGATTATAGGCCAACTGAGTATCTACTATGTTGAACAAAGATTTTACTGAAGCGTGCTCTTTTGAGTCTCGGTCTCTAAATTCTATGTCCAACTCAACACTTCCTATTGGTTGAACCATTCCTCGACAAAAGCTAGTTATCAGACTTGTAATGGGTTTTAATTCCATTGACGAGCTTTCCATTGCTCGAAAGTCTTCCCAAGTTAAAACATTAACTGCATTTCCATCATCTACGAGCATCCTCTTCACCAAGTAATTCTTAATGTACGTGCTAACTACCAGTGCATCGTTATGAGATTATTTAACATGAAGTCCATCTTCCAGACCAATAGTGATTGTTGGCAGGGGCGAGCTAACTCCTACCATGCACATGTCTTTTCTCAGTCTTCTTTTTTCCTCCTAGTGTTGGTTCACCACTAATGATCATGTTTATTACTCCTGAGAAATCTCTACAAGTCTTCTTTGAGTCCTCCTGATTATCAGTCCGAGTATATGAACTTCATTGCCATTTTAGAACATCCTCGGTGAATTTTTTCAAGGAGCCTGCTCTTACCAATCATTCTATCTTAAGCTTAAGGTCTCGACATTCATCCGTGTCGTGATCATGATCTCGGTGATATCTACAATATCGATTCTTATCCCTTAATCTAATATAAAGCGGATTGAGCTTCCGAGAAGTTGGTATATCTATTCCATTATGTTTGATCCACATCAGGATCTCTGATCTTTCCCATCTTTGTTCCATTATTCCATTATGCCTCTGGAAAAGTTTGTGATTTTTTTGTCATTATTTTATCTCTGAGCTTTCCCATCTTTGTTCCGTATTTTAATACGTCTATTGCTGCTTCGTTACTCAAGTGCTCAATTTGCATAGAGATTTTATTGAACCTATTAAGGTAACTTCGAAGTGTCTTATTATCAGCTTGCTTATAGAGTTGTAAATCATTGATACTTTTCTTAGGCAAAATGTTTGTGATGAACCGAGTCCTAAATTATTCCACTAGTTCCTCAAAGGTAGTTATAGAGTTCTTTAGGAGTCTATGAAACCATCTTTGAGCTGTATTTGTTAATGTAGTAGGAAACCCTCGGCATATAATAGCATCATTAACATTCTGCAATATCATCTTCGTTCGGAACATAGAGACATGAGCTATGGGATCAGCAGTCCTATCATATTGATCTAGGGACGGAACCTTGAACTTTGAAGGTATTTGAGTTGCCATTATGTTGCTGATGAATGGAGTGCTACCATCTAATATACATTCCTCAACCTCGTCTGGTCCTATTCGGGCTCTATTCAGTGCCTCTCTCCATTGACAATTAAAATCAGTCCTATCTCTTATAGGAGTTTCGGACTCAGCTTCGTATTCTCTATTGGACTCATGTCATGGTTGACTCCTGTTTCCTCGCAACTCACCATGCTCATTCCGGAGTGGTAATCGTTCGATTTGTAGAGCATTATGTTTGCTCCAATGGGTGCTGCGGATACTGGAGTATAGATTCCTACAATAGGAATATCAGTTAATGTTTCTTGAGTTAAATATGATAGTTACTGTTGTACTAAGTGGAGCTGAATTTTGAGACTAATAATTAATGCCTCTCTGAATAACGATGGTAGATTCGGTGGAATGGAAATCTAACTTGTTCCAGCCACATTAGGTGGAGTTGAAAATTCAGGTAAATTTGAGAAAAGAACGGTTAGAATGGATCTTGATATATGTTGAAAAAGAGCATAATATAATGGGGATACTCCGATTGTTATTTCAGGCTATGAATAATTAGGTGGTAAATTTAAGGATTCAGAGCCAAGGGGTTGTGAAAGGTTATCCCCTTGAGCTGTTGACAGAATGGCTTGAGTAAGAGCCACCGAGCAAGCGGATGTTCCTCCTTGAAGAGGCGGAGGCTCTGATATGTTTTCCATATGTCAATATTGTCATAAGGAATTGACGAAATGAACTGGAAAAAACAAAGAATTGTTTTTCCCACAGACGGTGCCAATTGATGAATGTGAAATCCCCTCTAGACCTGCAAGCACAAGAGAAAACTAAGATGAGCCTGGGATCCTTAATCCACAGGTTTTCCGATGTTCAAGTTAGATAAAATATATTCAAGATGATCTAATAATAAAAAAATACGAACCTTTATATAGGCATAAAAGAGACATACCTAATCTAACTCAAATTGCTATATTGAGAATTTTTGTTCTTTATTACTTAAGTGACTTTATACTTATCATATAATAATCTCATATGAACATAAAGTCCTTTTTGGGCTTTGAACTTCTGGGTTTGGGCCCATATAGGCCTTCTAGGACTATCAGGGCAAAAGAACATAGAAGACATAACTCTTTGGGAGAGAGAAATCGTATGCAGGCTTGCTACTTTTCACTTTAGAGGTTCTTGTACTGGAAGGCAAAAATCTCAAGCTTTTATTATATAAAGTCTCTAAAAAAAATGCTTTCTTTAATCGCTCAAGAGACCGGTCTCTTAAAATATACATTTCAGTAAATTTAGTTGAAAACCCAGATTTTTTTTTTACAAGACATTGAGATCAGATCTAATAGAAATAAATATTAAAATTAAAATGAGCCTTTTACCTCAATTTAAAATTGTACGTTGCTCCAATCCAATCTTTGCCCTTTGATGAATGATTAAAGCAGCAGCTCTTTGTGGAGCAGGTAGATTATTAACTTCGAAAAACAAAAAAAAACAAAACAGATTTTTAATAAATACATAGGCAGGTAAATAATGTCCTGAAACTGGTAGAGAACGTCCTGTACAGATTTAAACAGTTCAACCAACAATGCACTCGATACACGTTCATTACAATGCATTCAATACAAGTTTCTCCCTACATACCATTCTCCTGCAAATACAAAACGGATTAACCACCGCAGGGGTGCCCAGGCCACCCCGACCATTATCTGTATTCTTTCATTCAATTTTGGGTTAAAATTAACTACAGGTAAATGAGAGAAAAGTCAATAAAGGCCAAGTAAAAGAATTCATATTTATATTCCTAAATGTTTATAGTGCTGATATAGCATTAGTGTTTATCTGGTATTTATCATCAGCCTAATTGAGATACAGTACAGCATAGAGTAAACCGGGCGCTAACTCTTGATGTGCATAAAAACACACATGGAGAGACGCAGTCTGTAACTTCAAACATGCCTACTTCCTAACCAAAATTAAAATAAGCTATCTTCGGTCAATGGTTCGCTTCGATCCTGACAAATATTTTCCAGAATCAGTAAAGCTTTTACTCTTTGGATCTGTATGCTTGTCCTCCTTTTCATCGAGTGCAGTTTTCTGTTTCCGCAACATGTCCTCTACGTGGCGCCGCCACAAAATTTCTCGCTCTTTTCTAGGCATCTTGTTAAACCTGGGATCTGGCTTCAAAATACGTTTAGCTGTTGACCACGAATCGAATACTGTTTTCCCATCCTCTGTTTTCTGGGAAGCTGCTTCAGCATTTAGAACTTCTGCTAGCAGAGCCTTGAATTCATGTGTGCATCTCTGGGAAAAGAAAACACAAAAATCAATAACTATAATCAATACAACTTGCAAAATATTTGCTATAAATTAAAAGCCAGGGCATTTTTTATGCTTATGTGCCAAGCATAAAATTATATCCAAATCTATAAACATAAGCTATACCCACAAAAAGGACCTTCAACAACATCAGCAGGCATATTTTATCCAGAAGTTACCTCATGCAACATCTTCACATGTTCCCTGAACAGCTTCTCAGTGTCAGATGGATCCAAATTGAGGTTAGTTCCACGCCCTTGGGGATCCTTATCCAGCCTGGGCTTTGATTCCGTCCAAGATGCCTAGTGCATGAAAGAAGCAGGTCAACAAATAAATTAGCACCCCAAGCCCCTGAGAAAAATAAAATCAAATGGCAAGAGTATGGTGGGAGTTGGTCCTGTCCACTTGAAGAGCAGGAAAGATACTTTAACATGTGTGTTTGCTTCCTTGAAATAATAATGCAGCATCTATACTTAAACTTTTGAAACAACTGCAATATCTTTTGAGTTTATTTCCACCTGGAGTTTCATAAGTTAAACTAATAAGAGACTCAGTTTTAATTCGTTAGTTAAAGTTAGGCAGTAGCAGCAACATCAAGCCATTTGAGCAGACCGCTCAACATTTGCTAGTTGCAAGAGTGGAACACTTGGCTGTTTGGAGTTCTCTAGCAATTTAATTAACTCATGTAGAAGTCTGTACATCTGGATTATCTATCATCTCTTAGTTTGCCTGCAGAAGATGCAACTCCATCTTCTGATGACAGTCACTAGGAGGATGCCTCCACTGTGATTCATCACTTTGTCCATTTGATTCAAATGCTTAGTAATTCATCTATTAGATGGCTAGCAAAAGGGATATCCAATTTTGAAGCCACTAATCCTACATCAGGAATAGCAAAAAAAATAGTCATGTCTCTACAAAAGCTCGTGTATCCTAACCTTTTTTTAGGCTCATAACAAATGAATTATTCAGAAGTTGTCAAGCAACTATTTTATTTAATTCAACCCATTTCAACTCCTATAGAAATTAATGAAAATGAAAAGGAAAGTCTATTCTGTTTCAAAATTATTTTTGATATAAATAAAATTTTAATGATAATTTTAAAATCTGTGCACGAGTAAATGTTCTTTTCACTAGAATACGGACTATTCTATTTCAACTTTGTTTTTTATATCTATAGCGTACCAAAGAAGAACATATAATCCTATTCCATGAATTTCCACTACCAATTTCAAAACATACCAAATGTGTGCAGTGTATAAGATACTGTTTACAGCCCTGTATAGCTGTAGGACCACAGTCTGCTATTCATCCCCAAAATTCATCCTTCCAGTGAACCAAAAAAATCAAGGTCCCCAAAAAAAATTCTCTCTTCCTTAACTATATAAACATGTAAAATTTTAAGCCATCTAAAATCTAGCCCATTAAGATATTGCTACCAACAAACAAATTTGTACAACCTGATCTTGTGAATGCATCAACATTGTTTGCTCAAGCATCAACCAAACCAAGCCTACATTATCCCAGATTCCAACTCCTGACATAAATCCTCAATTTTACTAAAAGCCCTAATCCGTTAACACATCATTAAAACTATCGTAGGGACACTTACTAGCCATCTACACATAGTAAAATGACTCAACTTCAGAGTTCAAGAAAAAATGTTATCTGAGAATAAAGCATGACAACATTCAAAATAGCTGGTTCTTGACAAAAAGAATTGACAACCTATACATATTTCTTACAAATATAAATCTTACAAAGAAATTTTGGTTTCTAATAATATCACAAAAACAATTTCAAAATAAACTGTTAAGATTAATTGAAAACTAGTGCTTCTCTGGTTTACAATAGCCTACTTCCTGAGAAGTAAACTTTCTGGAACCAATTTTGAGGGAGTCACTCAACAGTAAGTATGACTAATTTTGGGCCAATAAACCAAAATTAGTAAAATCGTTCCAGAACATAGAGTCACATTAGTTTAACAAAGATAAAATAAACCAAAATTGAACTGCAACTCTACAAAATAGGCTTTGAACACATAAAGTATCCCATACTTTACGTAATAGTTATTTTATATTTATAAAAAAAAAAAAAAAAAAAAAAAAGAGGCTTTTAGGAAATCAACATAGAACATACTAATGAATTGTTGAAATGTTAATGAAAGTAGGAATTTAATATAAAAATCTTTTAGCAGATAGAATTGCACATTCAATAAAAATGAAATATAGAAACAAATGATAATTAAAAAAATAAATATATATATGTTAGTTTTATTTTAGCGCTTAACTATGGGTAAACTAGTCGAGCCTAGATAATTCTTTGTACAATTATTATATAAGAGTCGGATAATTTAATAATTTATCAATTAAAATTAAATTAAATTATTTCAAGTTACAATTGTAATTGAATTGAAACTGTATGTCCTATTTTAATTAGGTTAACTTATAAAACCTAGATAATTTAGTAATATATTAACTAAAATTAAATTAAATTAAATTATTTAAAATTACCATTATAATTGAATTGAAACTGTATTTCTTATTTTAATTATGTTAACTTATAAAACCTAGATAATTTAGTAATATAATAATTGAAATTAAACTAAATTAATTATAATTATAATTTAAATTATATTATATTTCCTATGTTAATTAGGTTAACATCTATTTTATATAATATAAATTAATTAAAATGTAGATTCAGTTATAATTTAAATATAAATATATCTTTTATTCTAATTAGAAGAACTTTTACATAATTTTAGAAATTTTATTGAAGTTTAATAAAAAATAATTATTATTATTTAAATAATTAAAAATAAAAAATATTAAAAATACTAAATATATGAATTATAATAGGTAAGAAAAGAGGAAAAAAATAATTAAATAGCTGGTGTAATTACTAAAAAAAAGTTAATGTTAAAAATAGGAAAAATTAATTTACAGCAACAAATTTTATTAAAGTTTAATTAAAATAACTAAAACTAATTTAATTAATTTATGTAATGATTAATTACAATTATAAGATAAAAAATAGTACATATAATTTTTTTTAAAAATATTGAAACTAAAATTATTAATATTAAAATATTAAAAAGGTGATATATAGTGAGTGAAAAGAAGAGAAAAATAATGTTAAAAATATAAAAAAATTATTGATAGAAATTTTATTAAGAAAATTATTCAAATTAATTTAAATAAATTTGAATTATTTAATGATTAATTACAATAATAAATTTAAAATTGTAAATAAAATTTTTGTGAAAAAGAAAAGTATTAAGTTAAAAAAATTGTAAGAAGTGATATATAATTACTAAGGTGGTGTTTGATAAAACTGAAAATTAAGTGCTGAATGTTGAATATAATAAACACTGAATTTTTTAAATACTGAATTAAATAAATCTGTTTGATAACTATAAGCGCTGAAAATCATAAAAATGATTAATTTCACCTATTTAACCTTGTGATATTGAAAAGTGAGTAATAATTTTTAAATAATAAGTACACAATAGTCAATCTAATAAAAAAATTT